>WEIV01007273.1:151589-178762 GCA_013390005.1 Calyptomena viridis
GCAATTTTTCAGACAGGTGCAGAGTGCATATATTGTGTGAGCATACACAGCAAAATCAGATGCACCTGATTACAAAATGCAAGGGACCTACTTGGATGATCTTTCCCAAGGCAGTAAAATGGGTTATGTCCCCCACTGCAGTAGGATTAATGTGGGACATGAACGAAGCAATGACTGGGTGGTGGCTCTGATGCAGTGGCCACACCAGACCTATGCACAGTCCAGGACACTGCAGAGCCTAGTCTGAATTATACTGTTGTCCTAGCTGGATAGAAAGATGTCTAGAAATCCTAAAATAAAATGGCCAAATTCCTTAAACTCTACCAGCATAACATTTCCAGGAACAAACAAGGTTTGTCTGATAAACCTTGGCCAGTTCTATTAAATAATGGGCACTAGATTAAACTAAAACCAAATTTACTGGAAGGTTGAATTAACTTGTTTACCCTCAGATGTGTTGGCATTTTATGCATATTTTCACTTCCCTTGCTCTGTGGTGTGGCCACACCATACCATAATTATCCATTCACTGACTCCCTGTGCCTCCCTATTATAGCTAATGTTGCCCACCTGATGGGTTTTTCTATTTGGGGAAACTTCCTGACAGACCTTTTGGCTACATTGCAATACCCATTTAATGTTTCCCAGTCCCCATTTATCCATGAAGTTACTGACAATGAGTATCATCACTGCTGAATTTTACTTGTTTTCAAATATGAACATCATAAAAACACAAATTAATGGAACAATGGAAAATACTCTGAAGTCCAAAGTTAAGATAAAGGAGAAGGGGTGAGCACACAGAGCTATTGTATTAAAAGGGATGAGCCTGGGAGTTACACATCACCACGCCTTGCTTTACTGCTGAAGAAATAAGGCAGCAGACAAGGACCAGAAGACAACAGAGTAATGCTATACCAATCTGACATGATTTACTTTCATAAATCTGACATCCTCCTGCAACAGGAGAACCCATCTTGAGGGTAGAGGAAAGACAACAGATGTTTTAAGTCTTGCCTTTGGTAAGGTGCATCCCCTCTCATGGCAGTTTGATCAGGGGAATTGAAAAATCCCCATTAGAGCATTGTCATGGTTTAACCCCAGTCCGCAACTGAGCAGCACCCAGCCACTCACTCACCCCCCACACACCACTCCCACCCCGTGGGAAGGAGAATTGAAAAGAAAAGGAAAATTCCACGAGTTAAGAATGGTTTAATAACTAAAACAAAAAGGAGAAGAAGAGAGGACTAAAACTGATGGACAGAACATTGCTCACCACTCACTGACCGGTGCCCAGCCTGTCTCCAAGCAGCAGTTGGCCCTGCCCAACCAATTCCCTGGGTTTACACACTGAGTGTGACATTCCACACCAGGGAACATCCCTTTGGCCACTTCAGGTCAGCTCTCCTGGCTGTGCCCCCCCAGCTTCTCGTGCCCCTGCTCACTGGCAGAGCNCACACACCACTCCCACCCCGTGGGAAGGAGAATTGAAAAGAAAAGGAAAATTCCACGAGTTAAGAATGGTTTAATAACTAAAACAAAAAGGAGAAGAAGAGAGGACTAAAACTGATGGACAGAACATTGCTCACCACTCACTGACCGGTGCCCAGCCTGTCTCCAAGCAGCAGTTGGCCCTGCCCAACCAATTCCCTGGGTTTACACACTGAGTGTGACATTCCACACCAGGGAACATCCCTTTGGCCACTTCAGGTCAGCTCTCCTGGCTGTGCCCCCCCAGCTTCTCGTGCCCCTGCTCACTGGCAGAGCATGAGACACTGGAAAGTCCTTGATTTGGAGTAGGCACCAGTAAGCAACAACTAAAATATCAGTGTGTTATCAATACTGCTCTCATACTAAATCCAAAGCACAGCACTGGACCAGCTACTGAGAAGAAAATTAATTCCATCCCAGACAAAACCAGGACAAGTGTAAACTCTACAATGAGTAGAAAATCACATTAAAGATCAATTATTAGTGTTCTAGTGTCAGACTGGAAAGGTGTCAGAGTGGGCTCTGCAGGGTTTGATCCTGTGTCAGTAACAATCAGTACTTTCACAACTGACCTGATGTCAGAAGAGAATACACCTATAAATCTACTGCAATGTGGGAGGGATTATGAATATTCTCAAGGAATAGAATTCCAAGTAATCCTTCCAGATAAGAAACACACAGATTAAATGGAGATAAGCCCAGAGGAAGGCAACCAGAGAGAACATAACAATAGAGCAAGCAAATCCCACTGGGGAAAACTGAAATAACTGGGGTTCTGTTTGTCCATTAGAAGAGGTTTCTCATAGGAGAGAAATAAAGGCTGCTAGTAAGGAAATTATTTTTTACCACATCCATGATGATGGTAAGAAGAAAAACTAGTCATGTACTTCAGCAGGAAAATTAAATATTAGCATTAGCACTGGAATATGTTGTACAGCTTAATTATCTAGGCTTAAGAACAGTGTAGACAAAAATCAGTCAGGAATGACTTCTGTATCTGAGCCAGACTTAGGAGAGGAAAAAACCCTTTGTGTTCTCTTCAAGTTATTCCAATCCTGGTTCTAGAATTAATTCAATTTAATGCCTGTGCATGACATGTACAAATGAATCAGTGCAACTAAATAAGGATTAACAGAAACTTGAGGTCAGTTTTTGGGATTCAGAGGAATTACAGTGTTTAAATGAGACATTCAGCTCCTTAAGAAGATAAAATTATAGGTGCTAAGTAGAAGAATGTAGGTCACCCCATAAAACATGGAAGTGAAAAGGATGTGAAGTGAGTTGGAATCTAAGGAAAGGACTTAAGGGGCTGGGAAGCAACAGCTTCCTTGTGGACAGGACACAAAGAGGGCTAAGGATTGCTTGGTGTCTCTGTTCCTTCCCTTTTCTTTTTGTGCTATTCACCTCAGAAAATGCACCTCTTGAGTTGAAGACCAAGAAAAATTCCAAGAAGCTCCCATCTTGCATTCCTGAAGATCAGGTGTAGGCTCCAGTGGCTCAGGCCTCCCTGAGACAGAAAGCATCACTGCACAGGCACAGAGATAGATCTTTAAATCCAGCCTTGGTCTGTGCCCCACAGCTCAGGGTCCAAGCCTTGGAGTCTGCCCTCTTTGCTGAGTTTGCCAACAGAGACAGTGACCGAGGTGATATTGTGGAGATTCACCAGCACTTCCCCTCCTCTCTCTCTGCTCATAAGGTAACAACATTTCTGCAGCATTTAACTGGAAAAGCATTTAACTGAGCCACATCTGAAAAGTCCTGATCCCATCAAAGCCACATTTCCTGACAGTGCTTATTTTAATTATTACTGTAGTCTACCCTGGTAGGAACTCAGAGAGAAACTAAATTCAACTGCTTGGCACCAGTACACATAATACAGCTGGGCCCAGGTAAGGCTCTGAATATGCAGCTTGGGTGTGAAATTGCAATTATTCAGGTCCTAGTAAATGGGGAAAAACCTGCCATTTCTACTTTGTGATTATTTTACAAATTTCAAAGTGTGCTCATTCCCAACGAGAACAAAACACATTTTCTTCTGAATTTTTTTGCAACAGGTTTGGCTGAGAGTGTTTTCCTTAATGTAATAAGGAATGTGTCAATTAATTCTCCAGTTAATATTGTTTACATGAAAGGAAATATTTAAAAATAAGGCAATACAAATACTGCATTTTGACAAGGTTGGGGGCAGGGGGTTGATTTGTTGTTGTGGTTTTTGTTGGGTCGTTTTGTTTTTTTTAATTAGAGCTCTTTTCTCCCAAGCATGCCTTCACTAAAAAGAACACAAATGTTTGGAGAAAACATTTTCACAAAAAATCCTTCAACACACTTCAACAGAAATTTTTTACTACTCTGTAGTGAGACTAGTAATAATTAATTTTGCACAGAAGTTACTCTAACTGAAATCTGTCATTAATTTCATCATTAATTACTTCTTAGATGTGGAGCTATGATGAGTTCTCCCACTGTGAGAAGATCCTGGCCTGATCCTATATGAAAGCAATGGCAAAAATCAAGACAGCAGATATGATCCTCTGAAAACTCTTTGGCAAGCGAATAATTACTTTACTGTATTTCTTTTTAAACAACAATAAGAATGATAGGCTGAAAATAGTTAAGTAGCAGGATTGTTTTAAATTGGAAGGTAGTCTCTAACCAGCTGTTTTTAGGCATAAACCTTATCTTTCATAAAAGGCAGAACATACAGATGCCTACTGGCACTGAGGTGCACAACTGGAGTGGTAACAGTGTGAAGTGCAGAGTGACAGAGTAGGATAATTATGTTACTGTAAATCTGATCAAAGAAATAGCACATGGTACAGAAACCCATCATCCAAACAATGCCATTCAGCTCTAATCCCTTCAGCAACAGTCCCTTCCAACAGCACCCTCTCATAAAGTAATTCCACGTAGAAGAACTTTTTTATATATCCATTTTTCAGCAGCCACACGTCAGTTAAGGTGACATGTTAGTGTTCAATCCTGCAGGCTGTCAGTATTCCCTAGAGAAACAGGCACTTTGCAAACCATCAGCAGCTCCAGCATTCTGACCAATCTGGCAGTGAGGGCTCCAAGTCCATGAGCCCAAGGGTGCCTGGAACAAGAAATCCATTTGAATCTGAGGCTCCCCTAAAACATTTCCTTTTACACCTTCTCCATTTTGATAAAAAGCATAAGAAGAGAGGGAACAACCATACTTGTGCACAGCTCTTGTAGGAATGTACAGACTCAAGTTTAACATAGGAAGCATTTACCAAAGCAGTCTGAAAAAGTGAAAAAATGCTAGCACATAGAATTCAATATAATTTCATAGAGTGACCTATCCTTTCCTAATATGATGTTTACTGCAATATTGCTTCAGCACCCTGGACACCACACCTGCAAAAACCTACAGTTCCTCAGACTGAGCATCCTTTTTAATACATGCAAGTGATTTTGGAGATGCCTGGACTGTCAACGCACATTGATTAGTCCATGTCTAATCTGCAGGAAGAATAGGTAATTTACCTACTAAAAAGAAAATTTTAAGGAAAAAAATACCTGTGCTTGGTTTCCTCCACTGTTCAGCAAAAGTTGAGTGCATTCAGTAGAGGGACAGAGGCTTAATACAGGTAATGCAAAGGGTCTGTAACAATGCTGGACAGCACCTGTCCTATCCCAAATCCCAATCGTACTGCTTGTGTCTGGGATAGAGTTTATTTTCTTCAAGCAGCCCTTATGGTGCAGTTTTGGATTTGTGACCAGAACAGTGTTGATACCACACTGATTTAGTCCTCATACAGGGTCCAGGCTTTCCCTCTGTCTCCCTGTGCCCCTGCAGTGAGTGGGCTGGCAGGGGACACAGCCAGGACAGCTGTCCCCAGCTCATGGAAGGGATGTTCCACACTGTACAACAGCGTGCTCAGCAGCAAAAGCTGCAGCAAACAAGGAGGCAGGAGGGACTTTCAGAGTGATGGTACCTGTCTGCCCAGGTCACAGTTACATGTGATGACACCCCACTTTCCTGGAAACAGCTAAACATGTGCCTGCTGACAGAAGTAGTGAATGAATTCTTTATTTTGCTTCGCTTGCTTGTGCAGCTTTTGTTTGATCTGTTAAACTGTCTTTACCTCAACCTGTGAGTTCTCTCACTTTTGTCCTTGATTCCCTCCCCCAGCCCCCTGGGTGCAGCAAGCGAGCAGCCATGGGGTGCCAGGCTGCCGACAGGGACTCAACTGTGACACCAGTAGGCACAGATCTGTGGGTTTGGTCAAGCACAAGCCCACATTTAGCCTGCTGGGTTTGGTAGCTGTGCAGCAGAGCTGGCTGATGGAGGTTTTGAGTCTGCATTTACAAGAACTACAGTCCATTCCTCCATGAAAAACTGCCACAACTTTTAACCCCAAATGCACCAATTTCAGTTGCCACTGCCTATTCCTGCCACTTACTGACAGAGGAATCCTCATCGTGCAGCAGTTCACTCTCATCCAACAGAACAGAGTGGAAAAAAACCAGGATGTTCCAAATGCCTCCTCTGCCAGAATTTGGGTCCTTTGTAAGGACAGAATAATACTCTCCAACAGCCTCTGCTCTGCTCACCTCAGATTCTGATTGTGTCTGATAATGATAATTCAGTTGCTACTAATGACTAACTCCACAGTAGATCCCATTGTTGGGATCTAAGAGTTTAAACACCTGATGACAATGAATGCAGATTTACTCACACAGTCTCTTGCCATTGCTTAAAACCTGCAGTTTCAGTGAGCATTCCTGACATTTAATTTATTTCTCAAAATCGGAACAAACAAACAGTCCCAGGGTCAAGTGCAATGAGAGCTCTAAATCCACACAAGGAACTCACGGCTTCCAAGGGGATCGACATTAGCAAAGAAACCTGTTTGTAGCCTGCAAGATGCAGATACTATTTTATAAATATAGTTTGATTTTTACTCTGACAATCAGCAAGGCATAATTTTCATCATACTTTATATGAACTCGATTTGAGTGGGGGTTTTTTGTAATTACAGTAACAACGCAATGATGGGAATTTCTTTTACCCTTCAACATCATGAACTAGTCAGATGAGAACTTTGTATTGCATAATACATGATGCCCTGCCTTGCATGTGATATGCTTTACAAAAATGGTAGTCTAATTGTGAAAGACTACTGTTACAAAACATTCTCATCACTGGCGTGTTTAATTGAGCTCCTGAGAGGCAGCATCAGTAAGACTTAGGGATAAATAACCGTAGTCCCATTGGTCTCACCAAGAATCCATTGATGTTTCATAAATCCTAGTCAGTACAAATCTAATTGAGTTACCATGCTGAATTAGCTTACATCTAAATGGCATTCATGTCTACAAATGGAATAATTAGAGTCTAGAAAATGGGATATATGAAGTGCTATCCCAAGTGACAACAGCAAGACATTTGTATTCATTCAATCAACTGCTTTAAAAAAGCAGATGCAATACTTGATTTGGGGTTGATAACGAGACAGTGTTATTGAGTCCAGCAATGATATTAGACAGAGAATGTTAACTATTTCTTCATGTCTATCTATTTATATTTATTCTAAGAGATTCTTCACTTTGATTCAGATTTTGCTTTAGGATACAAAGTCATTACATGACTACCATGACTACACACTCCCTATTTTATATCTAGGGTAATGAAATCAGCTACACTCATTAGTGCTCTTCTTTCCACTACTAGAATTCTAAGATGAATAGAAAATAAATCAATAAATAACAGGACTTCAAACAGAACTTTCAAAGCTACTAATATTTTTAGCCTCAGTACTGAAGGAATCTTTTTAGTCAGAATAAAGCAAATAGGACTGTTCATTTTGTCACCTTGCTTAGGCACTTTGTTCTGTGTACTAAATTAAATAAAATACTATTACACTCCCACTGGAATCCAGTGTCACTCTGCTAGTGATACCCTGCATTACAGACTGACATTTACCAGATGCCACCAGTTGGCTGGTTCAGGTTTAGTTAAATACCATCTGTTTTTTTCAGGACAAATATAAAACATGGCTGTCTCAAACTGTATATAAAACCTATTAAATTAGTATGAATCTTTGCAATGCTGGATAATAGATTCCTTTAATTCAGAAAGTAGTCTAATTTGCATGCATATTTTATTTATTACACCAATTAAGTTTTGCAAATAGTTTGCAATGAGGTCCCTATGACCTAATAATTCACAATTACTCCTGGGATATCCTGCCCACTTTAGCACGTTTTGAATAATATTGCTCTCTCCTTGAGAGAAAGAATGCATTTTTTACATGATGAATTTATTAAGAGTGTGCACACCTCTTTCTTAACCAATTTTACTCTAGACAGGGTTACTGGAACTACTTGATAGACCTTTGTCGTGTTGGTTAATGAATGCTTTCCTTCAGCTTCCTCCCTTTTCAGATACTTGTCTTCTAAGCTCTTGTGGAAATCCCACATATATACAATCTAGATGAGCACTCCAGGTGGTAACACAATATAAATGAATAATAACCATCTGAAGCTGCCAGGAAGATATTCTGTTTCTGCTCTAGCACTCAATAATGGAGAATAGTTAAAAATGGACATTGTGGAGCAAACTTATTGCAGCCAAACCTATTCCACACTGGTAAACTTGCTTCTGATTTATACTGCAGAACATTACCTCCAAAAAACTGCATCAAAAAATAAAAATTTGACAGTCGCTTGTATCTATTCAAATGATGACAAGTTGTACAGACTTATTTTATAAAACCAAACTATCACTTGGTTTGCTTTGCTTTAAAGAGCTTTATAAGGAATTTTAAATGAGCTCAGAGTATGAGAAAATGCTTTATTTTGGTACAGTGTTCAAGCAAACATTGGCATTTCCTTGTACTTCGTATGTATAACTTCCTCCCTTAAAGCATTCAGCTAGTAACCTGAATTTCTGTAGTTTTCACTCCAAACAAACAAAACTCCTCTTTATAAGGAAGAAAATTTGTAGCTTGCAAAGACAGGAAAGTTGATACATTTGCTAAAAAATAACAACAAAAAAATCAGACGTATATTTTGTGTGTGACTTTCACATAGAGACTTGAATATCTGTTTCTGGAGAAGGTTGTTCCTATGGGAGTAGAAATCTGCTCAAGAGATGAGTACCCTGCAACAGAATGTAATTTTCTTTTTAAACTATCTATACACAGTGATAGGGATCATCTTGGTGTTCCTACACCTTTTCTCAGAAATCATACTTGGGCACACTCAGGTAAAACCCTAAAACTGATACACCAAAGTGAAAAATGCAGTTTCCTGTGTCCTTTCAGTACTTTTGGTACCAGGTGTGCATTCCAACACTTCACTGGAGCACGGGAGGAGCAACAGAGGCTCCTTCCCTGTGCCCAGCACCAGCCAAGCTGGCAGCTCCTGCCCAGCCCCTGCCTGTCCCCGGGTCCCAGCACTGCCCAGGGGGCCCTTGGCACAGGAAACCTGTTGGATATTCCCTTTTCTTTGGTTGGCTGTGCTCTGCTGTTTCCCCCTGCGGAAGTACAACACCGAAGCAGCACTGTCAGTTCCCAGTGCTAAGTATTTGTGACCAGCTTCAGCTTCCAGAGGACACAGTCCTTCTGCCAGCGTTCACTCAGCCCTTCCACTGCAGTTCTCTCCCTGCAGCCAACTTTGAGTTTTGCATCCCTTTACTGCTTTTCATTTCACACTGTCATTTGAGAGTGAAGGGCCGAGCACACGGAGAGCAGATCCTGCCTTCTTACACACAAGTACCTCTGGTGCCCTGTGCCCCCTCAAACACTGCTCCAAACTAACTCAGACTAACTGAAACCCTTCTGCTCACCTGGATCTCTAGTTCATGCTGAGCCCTTGCAATGGCCTGCCAAGCTTCTTGTCCCACCACCTTTTCCTCAGCCATTCCCGTAAGTAAATCTCATTTCAGATTATTTGCCCCAGCGGATCTGATCTGATTCTATTTTGCCCAGCAAAATGGCTTTTTCTACCTCTTCTAACACCTTTAGACTTAGATTCTTTTCTTGCATGTCTGAAATTCCCCTTGCTAAAGTGCACTGTGCAATGTAAACAATAAAATGAACAATTTCCAATTAGCCAACTACAGAGAAAAAATATTATACTTTAAATTAATTCAATTTTTTTTATAGTAGCTGTTTCCTGATCACCAGCAAACTCTTTCAGAAGGGAATGCTGCGAGAGGCCTCCGTCATGGCTTTGCTTATGGTGGTGCACAGCTTACAGAACAGCAAAATGAAGGAGTGAGTTCTATATTTTGGTCCACAGAAATGTGTTTTTAAGCGAGCAGGACCCGTGCTCATGTGTGAGAAAATAACCCAAACCTGCAAAACTATACAGAATAAAAGCCTGTTGTGCAACATAACTCTCAAAAGGCTGAATTCACTGGAGTAATGAGGACTGAACCCAAACCCTCACTGAACGAGGGATGTAACGAAAGATCTCACAAAAGAAGCTTAAAACAAAGCATGTTTACAATAGTCATAAGTGTAATAGGCAATAACCACAAACTACATAATATTCCAGCTCTTTGAGGTCTTTCTATTTTAATTCTGTGCAATTTCATTAACTCCCTTGCAAGGAGATGTGCTTGAAGGAACTCTGTAATATAGGTCATTTTTAGTAGACATTTATATTCCTTTGTTAATTGGTGATGCAAGGAGGAATGGAATAGCCTAGGAGGTATTCTACAGGGAATGGCCTGCCCTGGCAAACAAAATGAGCGAGTAATCTGGCAGATCTGGTTCATTTTCTGAAATCCTTCTACAGCACCACATTTCCAAGTACAAGCGTGAAATGCAACAAATTAGAATTAGCACAAATCATTTTGTCTGTGCCAACAGTTAAGTGATGTGCAGGGCAAGGGACCCAAACCCCCATTTCCTCTGTGCCCCGAGCTAAGAACTGGAGATGTCAAACGCACAGGAAGGACATCGACCCCAAAACTGCAGCTGTGCCAACCACATGAAGCCACACCTGGTTTCACTGGGATGGAAGCAGACTTGGCTGGACTACATTTCCCATCAGGCAACGTGTAGGAACCTGATGGACAGTTAGTAACTACATTTTCATAAAAACAGAATTGTGACTCAGCTACCAGAAAAAAATACTGTGTGAAATTGCTTGGTGTTATTTAAAAGGACACGGAGTAAATGATTGTTTATCAGTGTACAAAATACCGAGTGAAATTCTCCCACAGGAGTAGCAGCCTGAATAGTATTAACAGTGCTTTAAACTGTAATGAATTCCCAGTCTAATTCACTATGAGGTTTCAATTTATACCACATTTAGAGTACTCCAGGTTCAAGTAATCACTGCAGTAATTAGCTTACTTCCAGTCCTCCAAAATAAACCCACTAATTTTTGCAATCAGCCTTCATTTGGTTAATCACCAGTTTAATTGATTTAATTAGTTTGATCTGCAAAATTAGTCAAGTGTAAATACTGTTTTGTAAACAGAGTTTAGCTCCAAGCTGTAATATAGGGAATTCTAATTCAAAGCTAGACTTAATAATAAAAACCAACATACACATGATTTTTGTTGCAGTATCCAGCAGTTTTAAGTCTGCAAGACACAAATTTACACTTTTAATAGATAATGCAATTTTATATTAGTGACAAAACTGAGGACATTGCCTCTCAAAAATTTATTCCTAACAATTTTTACACTGTGAAAACTGAACTAGAGCAGTGGTTTTGCTTTCTCTAGGTTAAGAGCAGAATTTTTCCTTTTTCATTTTGGTTTTGGTTTCAAAATGTGTTAATTTTACCCTGTCTCTCACCTCAGTCTTGTCCCTGAACATGAAAGTAAGTATACAACTCCTTTTCTTCCCATCTTCCCACATCCCCTTTTTGCAGCTGAAACTTTCAAAATTTTTTGAAATTGAAGAAATGTAACTACTATATTCAAACACTTCAGGATTTCTTCACTGTCTGAAAAATTATTTGCTGACAGCAGTACATTTTCCTAACTGCAGAGATACTACTCTTTTAAAAAAGAAATAGGAAAGAGAGAAGAAACAAAAAAAAAAACCCATGAAAAATCCAGCTATCATTTTTTTTCAGTTCTCTTTACTATAAATGGAACATACCTTGAGAAAAGGTATATTCAGGGAAAAAAGTCCAACAGTGAAAACAAGTATCTGTTCATTATGATTTGAATTCCTCTCTCAAAATGTTTCCAACTTCATATGAGATATTTTGCTCAAAGTATTTCAGAGGGAAGGTTTTTTGTTTCTCTGATTAGCCACTCAGGGGGGGAAAAAAACCCAAACCACCAACAACAAACCCAAGAGCAACTCATCTGAGCCCTTCAAACTTTAGGAAACAGTCCTACAATTGTGGACAAGAGCAGAAGTCAGCCAAGGCAGCTGCAGGGCAGGAGCTCACACCCAGCCTGGTGCCTAAGCTCAGTGCCAGCCTTGATTCCACCCACTGCATCCCTGCTCAGCCCACATTCCGTCATGGAAAGACAGGGAAAACTCACAACATCTGAACTAAGAAGGAACTGCAATGACTGCACTGGTTCTTTTCTACAAATCATCCTAAAGCCTTATTTTTCATCTCTTATGATGTGTTAACTCGTGCATTTGCAAAAACAACTGTGAATTCTGTTTTGTGCATGTGGTGTGGTTACCACCAAGGATTTGGGGCATTCACATAAACCGAGTCCCAGATGGTTTTAGTCCTTGTGATTTGCACTGATCTCTTATTTGTCACTTCTAATTATCAATCAAACTGACGGAATTAAACCAACCACTCAGCAGAAGACCTATTTATGTACAAGATCAGAAGCCTGAAGAGGTTTCCCAATGCTCCAAGTAACTTCAGTGATAGGTCTCTTCATAGAAGAGACAACCCACCCTGCCCTGTCTCCTGAGCTAACACAGCCTGTTTAAGTCTCTCAGTGTCTCTGCAGGACTTTTGTGTGAATAAGTAATGTTTGCTGCATGAAAACAAAACCTCTAATCACCAAGCCCTTGAAGAACAGCACCCTGTGGAAGAGATCACAATATTTTAGCGTGTTGGTTTCACTTGGTGTTTCCACTTGTGCTCTTCTAACAATGATGCAAAGTGCACATTGGGTGCTCATTACACCACACTGCAGCGAGCAGGGTGTCTTGTAAATATGCACTGAACTGTGGTTACACTTCCCTTCACTGCACTGTGTCTGAGCTGAGGCACAAACACGTACTGGAGAGCAATAGGTGGGGATATTCCTGCCACTGTTAGTGAAATATGTCCCTTTTACAGATGTTTCTTGTACTATTGGGAACAAATTGCTCATCCATACACATAAAGACAAACATGGATAGAAATAAGGTACTATGAAAATTTATGTTTATATACTTGGAGAAAAATGAGTTTAAATAAACTCAGACTAATTGGAGAGAACTAAGTGTGTCCATCTTAATGCAGTGGACATTTTCCATTTTCTTAAACACAAGTCAGAGATAAAAACACACAATTCATTTCATAGGTGGGTGCAGAAATGTGCATCACTGAGTTTAACCAAAAGCAAAGCGTAATTGAAGCTTATTAGCTTTATTGGCATATGTAAAGAACATATTGAGTAGTTTTACAAATAAACTGCAGTTTGTACCCTTACATCTGTTGCTTTGAAACAGATCTGTCATATGACTATGAACACTGGGAAAACTCAGAGCCTCTGAAGCCAATTCATGCTGAAGCTCCAGCACGTTCCTTCTTTTGAGAAGTGAAAGGTGTCCCCAGATTGTTCACATATGGAAAGGTCTGTTTGATGAATGAGCTGGACAAGAACTTGAGATTGCACAAATGACCTGACATCAAAGAGCCCTGCAGGCAGGACACCTTATTAGCTTTTAAGACTTTTCAAAGGGTTTTAGCCTTTACACACGTGTAAGAGCAGTGTTTCTGAAAATTTAGAGGATGGGAATCTATTTAATTTCAGAGTCCCAGCTCCACAATCACCAGGGCTGGATCTCTGCACTTACATACTGTGAGGATCCCATCACCACAGTTCTGCCCAAGTTGTCAGAATATCTGAGATGATGTTCAGACCAGATTCATGCTCTCAGTTTTAAGCTCTGGAGTGGTGAGGATGTATGATACGTAGTCCAGAATAAATGTTGCCACTACAAAGCTCTATCATCAATATTCTTAAAAAATTCAGTCCAGTAGAACAAGCTCAGTGTTGGCTTAGCAACAGGTATTATGTAGAGACAGAGTTTTTGCTTTAGTAATTAGAAACCCTAAAAGAACTAATGCTTTGTCATTGAACTCAAGCTCCCAAATCCTACAAACCCTGACCACACTGGCCACATTTCAACTAAACTGCAATTTATTTTATTTGTATAGCAAGCCTTATAGCTTTGCTCTGACAGGAACAAGAAATCAAGAGATTACAGTATCTTCTGTATTTCTATTTCTGTATGTTATTCAATTCATGTTTTGTAAGCAACTGATGGATTTTTTAATTTGTAAGATTTCTTAGGCAATTAAGAGTAACTCTGAAACTACAATGGATGGATAATGAGCACACTTGCTGTATTTGATTTAATGCACTTGTCTGGGGTTAACCTTCTTGTGTTTGTTTCCTTCAACCACACATGAATAAAGTTCCATTAAAATGCAAAAAGGTTGTACATATTCCTGTAAAGTGTACTGCATGTTCTTCAGCAGATTTTAGACCAGTTCATTTCTTGTTTTGAAGAAGAAAACAACCCTCAACAGAAGTTTTAAAACTTATTTGAATTTTGACAATCACATCAACTTACTTTACACAGCTCTAATCCTGAATGCTGAGAACTGCTTAAGATTGATCCATAAATATAACACTTAAAAAGGAAAAATAGAACTAAACATAGCAAGTAATTCTTGTTAGAGCCACAACAACGATTCACCACCACCACCTCAACAGAGGTTACCTTTTTCCTTCCTTTCCTTATGGTCTGTGGCTTGAAACAAGAAGATGTTACAGGAAATACACAACATACATATATATATAAAGGAACAAAAGACAGTTACTTCCTATGCATTCTGGCAGCTCTCAGAATTTCTGGCAGTGTCAGCAGATTTTAAGTGACTTCAGGCACAACATGGTCACATACAGTTGTTTAATGAGAACCCAGGCATAGGCTCAGTCTCACATATACACCTTAGTTTAAGTCTCAATTTCAAAATGAAGTTACTCACCCTCTGCCTCCGACCAAAGTCTCAAAGTTCTCACAAAAGAAATCTCTCCTTGGACATGAGGACTGTATCAATACTAACATTTCCTTCTGGATGCTGTATCCACACAAACATTTGCTTCTAGATGCCAACTGCTTCCCTCATGAGCCAAGTACATTTGATTCCCAGACCACACTCTGTGTCAGATATGGTCTCCAGAGAGGTTGGCCAAGTGCTGTTACACAGCACGTTGACTTCAGAGTGCCAGCAGGCTCACAGCTGCCACACAAACCTAAGTAATCTCCCACCAGGTGTATCCCACACAAGTGATTCCACATTAGCACAATCTCCTTTCTTTCCCCTTATCATCGTCCCTAAACAGAAGACTGTTCATTGCATTACTCAAGTGGATGGCTCCAAGGTGAAGTTAAAAAAAAGAAAAAAATTAAAAGGTGGGAAGAATAGAGGAAAAAGACTTCTATAAGCCTCCTAGAATTTGTTTTGAATGCTAATTAGGACCACCTGACTATTCTGAGTGCCTGTGAGGTGACACTTCCACGGCAGTTTTCACAAATGCTGACAATTACTTGCAAATGCAATACCAACCCTCTCATGGGCATCCCCTCAGGCACCCTGAGCATCAGGTGCCAGTCCTTATTTTTGAGACACCACAACACAGCAGGAACCTGCACAGAAGTTTTCCTTGGTGTTTAAACAGGTATTTAAACAAGTGAACACCACCTTTTATAACCTACAGCATCCCTGTAGTCATGCCTTCTTGTCCTGATTTATTCCTCCTAAATCACAGGTCATCTTTCTGTGGCTGTCAGGCTGTTAATTTGCTCAGCAGCACTTGGCTTTATCAGTAATGTAACAGACAAAAAGAACAAAAAATGCACAAAGAAATACTTCTGAGGATACTGGGTGATACTTTGTATTCAGACTTCAGCAAAAACACATTGGTTTTAATGATGAATCTATTCCCAAGTCTCTCCCCTCAGGACTTTTTAATAAGTAGGTAATATCACATGACTGTCATCATCTTCAAATGGAAATCATTACGCTGAGACCAATAAGCCATGAGGAGAAAATCCTGATATTTTTAAGATTATTAATGGAATCAAGGCCTGAAAATTGCAAGAGTCAGACAAGACACTTGTAGGAATAACGTAATCCCAATCAACAGCAACAGGTTTATACAGCTGTATCTAAAGATAGCAAATGTCACTCATGAAGGAAAATGTTGTCACAATAAATTTTTTAAAAGTAATGAGAATAAATTAAGATATAAAAGCTGCCTGGACGTTAGCACTTTGCCTATTCCTCCACCTTCTGTCTGCACAACACAATGCAAGTCAGATAAGCAAAGGTAGGTAATAAAAACCTCTTCATGCAGTTCTGTACTTTCATGATGTTTATTTGGCTATATTCCACCAACCTTAAGGAATCCTATTTTCATACCCCTCCCTTATTTCCCTTTTGTGAATTCCCTCATTCCTCTTCTAAGAATACTAAAATCTAATCATTTAATGTGACCACCCGATCACAAGGAAGCTAAAATGCCCATAGCATTACTCAAGATCTGGAACCAGAATTAAAGGATTAATTCACAAGAAAAAGTGTAACAACTTCCATTGCAGTCTATACATTGGGACACAACAGCACTTTTAAAACAACACTGCAGATATTTGAGCAATTGTCATAGTTTTCCAGTTGTCAGCTTCTATTTTCAGTGCACACATTTTGTTTAAACTGCTCTACAGAACTTACAAGGCCAAGTCTTATTTTCAAAAGTGATTTAAGTATCTCAAACACTAAACTGCATGACTCTGAATGGGGCTGCAGGTGCCCACCTGATGGACAGGCAGACAGAACAGTCCATGCTTGTAAATAATTGCCAAAGTGGTATTTAAGGAAAGTAATTGAGACCCTAATTCCCAGTGAGATCAGAAGGCACTGGACTCCTAAGTGCATTAAAAACCTTTCTTGAAGCATATCGACATTTTAAGGCATAACCACACCTCTGAAAGTCTGGAGTGAAACCCCAGATCTGGAAAGCATCAGCTTGTTTTCAGAAGGGACGACCCGATCTCCCACACACTATAAACAGCACGTGAGTGCATCCGTGTGCAAACACGTACATGGGACATTGGCCACACGTGAAAGAACCTCTCAGGACACCTCATGGATCTTGACCCTCCCCAGCAATCCCCCATATTCCTGCAGCAGAGTCCCAGGATAATTTGGCAGATGCTCTCACTCACTTCCCCCAACAGCTGCAGCTTTAGAGCCCTGCAAGCTCTTGCTGTGGAGTGTGTGGCACAGGTATGAAATCCTCCCTGAGCCAAGATACAAAAAGGGCCATTAAATTGACCCCAAATCTCTGCTCTGTTTGTGCACTGTGCAGTACACCCTCCCTCGTATCCCTGGGCTGGGTGGCTCTCCTGTTACTGCTGCTGCCTCACCTTCAGGAGCCTTTCTGGTCACAGAAGTCTCCACAGTCTCTGGAAACAGTTTTGCCCATTCCAAGCTATAGCTCCTTAATCTCTCCAGTGAAGCTGCTATGTCAAATAAATATGTTTTACAAACATTTAATGCTGAGGTACCACAACCACTCGAAACGCTAAACTCCAGTCAACCTTTATAATGCCTTTTCTTCTTCTTTTTTTTTTTTCCGGGCAGCATTACACATCCTTGTGTAGCTACTGTGAATATTCAAATACTGTAATTGGAAATGATTTACTTTGTTTTGAATTAACTAAAATTCCATTGTTAAGCACAAATACTGCTTCACTAAATCATCAAGCTTTTAATAGGTCCACATGAGCAGGTTACTGAGCGTGTTAGGATTTATAATGCTCCTGGGGAGCTGACCACTGTATTATGCTTCCTGCTGCTAGGTAATATGCATGACACATTTCTGGACACTAATTCATTTATTTAATAGTAACAGTATGCAAAAACAGAGTTCAAAATGAGGCTGACAAAGAAGGTATAAAAGTTTTATTAATCCATAGCTAATCAAAGGCCAGAGGAAAGCATATAATGGTGGCATTTACAGACCATATCGAATGCGAATAAATTAAATTTTTGTTTCCTAAAATCTTACTAATAGGATGTATTCAGCTTGAAACATTTATACTTTTAATTACAGTGGCAGCCAATTTAGAGTAGGTATCTGGTTGTACTGTACTTAAAACTTTGCATCAAGGATCTCTACAAATCCCCTCATCAGCTATTCTTTGAATCCGATTTGTTACTGTGTGCACTGTGTCCATGCTCAGAAATAATAACATTATTTACTTTCTCATTTAATTATACAGTGACAGATTACTTGTAGGGGGAAAGGTCACTGAGGGAAAGTATTGTCTTCCTGTGAGAGAAATCCCCCTGAAAGGCTCAGCATCGTGTACATACAATATCACTTTATGGCTCTATCCTGCAAATGTTTGTATACAAGAATAAATCGATGGAACTACTCATATGGAAACAGTCATTTCTCCATGCAAAAGTTTTCATAGGATCACAACCTCATTTCCAACAAGTTATCAAACACTCAAATTATACTGCAAATTTTCTCTGGAAAAAAATGTAATAGTTATTAATAAATATAAATAATGGATGACTCAAGAATTTAAAGAAAATAAAATTGTAAGAAAAAAGAATAGGAAACTGGCAGTCATACTAGTTTGATCTGTGTTCAGAAATAGCCTTAAAATTTTCGACTACTTTAAACCCTGATCTCCATGAAAGCAAACCAGAGAGACAATGCTCTGAATTAGAAAGGTTGGAGGGGAGGGGGAGGAAGTCCCAATGCTTATACAGAGTCTTTTAGGTATCAGGAAAAACGTTGATAACATTGTCATTACTTCCTGTTCTCCCCCACCAACCATCTGGAGTTGGGAAAATAAGACATTTTGCTGAAAATACAAAATTATCCTTAGCTTACTTCAGAAGGAAATGCACACCTGAAGTTTGTAGTTCCCTGCCCCTGATGAGCCCTTAGCCAGCAAAGAACTCCAGCATTTCCAAAACAACAGAGCGATTCTATGGAAAGCAAGGTGGCTCCTGGCTGCTTCAGTGAAGGCAGATGCTGCAGTGCTCAACCACAGACTGAGCTTTTGCCACACACAGCCTTCCTGCAGAGCTGGAAACAGAACTCGAGGCCTATTGACTACCAGCTCAATATTTGAACTGTGGCTCTCCTGTAAGAGAGATCTAAAGCTCTCCCAGAGAAGTAAAACTCTACAGTAGAGTTGTGGCATTTACTGTGGGCAGCCTGGTACGTTTGGCTACTGCAGCAGAACAGACACAACACTGAGAGCAGGGTGAAGCAGCTGGAGCTCAGCACAGGGGTACAGAACATGTCCCACGTATCAGACACAAAGGGCACCAAAGGGATGGATTATCAGTCCATCTGCCTAGGGCCAGACTCACAAAGGTGTCTGAATGCCTCATTCAGTTATTCCCCTTAAACACATTTATCAATCGGTATCTTATTATTTCCTTTCTGGTCAAACCACCTAATAATTCCATAATAGGTTTCCATCCACCTTTTCCTTCCTCTGCTCTACTTTACAACTTCTGTTTATTGTCTGGTTTGGCACTTCAAGAGGTCTCTCTCATTCTGAGTGCACAGGGTACCTCATACAGAAAGCTCTGATACTACTTTGTCATTTCACCACATTTCAAAAACAATGTTCACTATACTGCTGTAGAAATCTCAAGCAAAACCAGTGTAATATCAGCATAAAACCTGCACCAGGTGGAAAGTACACAAGTCAGTCTGGGTCGTGAGAGCTCTGCATGAGCAGGGCTGCTGGCTGAAAAGAGGCCTGATATACTCAAAGAAAAGTTGGTTTGCTACAAACACACACATACACACATTTATATCTATGTACATGTGTATATAAAGTCATGTACTGAGAAACAGAGCACTCACCTTGCATGTGCCAAGTGTGGGTAACTGGCTGCACTTCCTTCTGTCTCTGCTTTGCAGCCAAGACAGTTAGAAATGAGGCATCAGCTCCGATGAAGTTCTGAAGAGACCTGAAGGATTGCAAGGTGAGTCCCCAGGAGTTACAGGGCTTGAGCCAAGGCTTCAGCTCTGTGTCAGTGTAGTGCAGTTTCAAGACCTATGGTCATGGGGCATGTTTGCATTCTTAGATTGTGGTGACAGGGAGGGAAGATCTGGCCTAGGAGTATAAATTAATATTTAAGCAAGCAAGTTTTACTTTGCATTAGTAACAGATAAAAAGAGAAGAAAAGGTTCTTACCTTGTTTTAACAGCTGAATAGTTGCTCATGAAGCTGCAGTAACTCAACTGTGGCTCTAAGTCTCAAAGCAGTAAGTCTACACACTTATTTCTGGAGCAAATATTGTGAAGGACACTCACAATCTGCTGTTTTGTGTTTGTAGATGAGAGCTCTACACACCACCACCCTCCCTCTCCTGTACTTTCAAGAGAGAGTGTCTGATGGGTCTCCTTTCCTGAAACAAAATCTAAGCTGAAGTCAGTTTTTCAAAGCAAAGTTATTGTACTTTATATATTTGTCCTCTGAAGACAGGTAAGAACCTCCTATACTGGAGTTGCAGGAACATACTAAAAGTCAGAGCATACCCTAAATGTATTTACATGGGAACTGCTGATACATTGGGATACCTCATTTAATGACCCCTCCAATCTTGCTTTATAAAATCAGGTTAAACTTTTCTCACTCTGCTTCAGTAATTCTTCGAAATGGGACACAAGGTTCTCATGTGCACACCAAGGCTGAATAAAGCCTGATTTTAGCTTTCATATATGAAAGGCTAATTTCATTTGCCAATTCAAATTATTTAATTTAGACTTTAGTGTCTAATATGGATGACTGAGTAAAAATCTTTAGTTTCCTCTTAACTGAGGTGTACTTGCTGCTGAAGTTCTGCCTTTATTTCATATTTGATTTTCTTCTTTAAAAGAACTTAATCATTATTTGTGGCACCAAATAAGCATGAGTCCATCAACAAAGGCTGAAGGCAAGAACAGGTTATTTTCATTTTAAATTTTGAAAAAGTAAAACCAGAGTAAAATAGCAATCTTATTGTTCCCACTATAAATACCATTGCCTTACATTCAGAGGAGCATGGCTACAAACAAGGAACAGCAGTCACTGCAGGCTGTCCCAGGAAAACCCACACAGTATTCATGATGGGTTTGTCCAACAATTATGTGCAACGGCAGTGAACATTTGAGAGATCAAGTTATCACTGCCTTAAATCCCCAATCATGTTAACACACACTTCATAAACCAACTGGACAAGCAGACAACATGGAAAAACTAAAGGTTAAATACACGTTATTGACCTCAAGGACACTGTGTTCTACAGATCATTAAATATGTTGTGCTCCTCTGTTTCAGCCAGTAACACTGAGAAGTGCCCTGGGAACATTATTTAATGCTTAGATGTTGTACCTACATTTGTGTGACACAAAATCAATACCTCTCCCCTAACCTTTCTTGCTTAGATTATACTCAGCTATTAGCTGCTTTTTAAACCACGAGGAGTTCAATCATTTGTGCATGTGTGTGTGTGTCCATTCATACATTTTAAAGACAGACACAGATTGGGAACTCATCTTCTCTACATCAGGATACAGCCCCCTTAACACATGGAACAGTGGACATGTTGGAACAAGGTGGGGTTTTTTGCTGTTTTACAGAGGCAATGTTTTAGTTGGTGGGGTTCCCGTTCACTGGCCCATGTAGGTGCAGCACATCTCCTGCCAAGTGCACTGTCTGTGCTTGCTGCAGGTGGGAAGTGAGACTCAGTGAGAACACTGAACACAGAGTTGGCTTGGGCTGGACCTCACAGCCCCCTTGTGAAGTCAGCCCTGCCCAACTCCCAGCGGATGTACTGAGCCCCCAGACTACAGACAGCTGGGTAGAAGGCAAACAGCTGCCTTTCCTGAACCACACTCTTCCTACACCTCTCAGATCTCTCTCCCTGTGCTGGCAGGGACACCACGACACCTGCTGACTCCTCAGTCTGAGAGCTGCCTGGGGAGGACTCCACCTACAGCCACTGCATTGCTTCTGCAGCTCCAGTCTGAGCTCTACTCTGACTTCTACCACCACTCCACTCTCTCTCTTGGAATTATAAACCGAGGCTGAGACTTGTGCCATAGGACACTCCTGGCACTCAGCTAAGGAGTGTGTGGGGACAAAATACCAATAGCAGCCCCCACTTTTCCTTAGTAACTCCTTCTGAGCATTGCTTAATGCTTAGGACATTTAATTCTCAGAGCTTCAACCCTAATCTTGTCCTTAACTCTTGACTGAAGACAAGGCCAGGAATGTGGCCACGTGCCCAGGCTACCTAGTGCTGAGGGGAATATCCCAAGAGCTGTGCTCAGATTACTTTGGCAGCTCCCTCTCGGTGCCATTTCTCAGTTTACTCTTTCTTGAAAGCCTGACCCTAATCCTAGGTCTAATCCCTAGACTAAAATTTATGCAATGGTACACAATGAGCTCCCAAGTTAAGGGCTGCTTAAGGTGAGGGCAGTTCTCCCTTCATTTTGGCATTTATTTCTGAGCTCCTCTGTTCTGTCATCTGTCCTACTTGTCTGTTTCCTATGACTCTTTGGGGCCTCAACTTTCCTGTTCAAAAGCAGACCAGAAGAGAACAGCCCACCTCAAACAACTGAATTTCATAGAAACATAAGAAGTGATAAACAGATACCCAGTGGGAACCCCAGAGCACCAGTTGGAATACAGCCTACTGTTGTTTTTCTTTCTTCTTCTGTTTGGACAAAGCAGCAGCAAGTTATATTTGTGACCCATGAAGTGCAAAAATTGCCTTGTGAACAGTGCCTGAGGAGATTTGTGAACCTCTTTACCAGTAGCTTTGTTTTTTCTTGTGAGAATGATTTTCTCACAAAAAGCTTTCACTTAAATCTCCACTTACCAAGAACTTTTTTTTACAGAAGTAAAAAGCCTTGGTCATATTTAATTTACATAGTAAATTTTGAAATAATCAACTAGAAAAAATGAATGTGCATACACTCCAGGAGAATTAATATTTAAAAATACTACAAGATGCACATGCTTGGATTTCCTACTGAAATATGAAAAACTCAAACGCCATATCTAATCCAATGGTTAGACCTGTAGAGTAGCCATTTAGTCTACAGGAAACTGTAACTAAACACAGAAATAGGGCTTCACAGTTCTAGGACAAGTCCAGATGGACAAGGTGGGGGCTCTAGTAACTAGTCCATTACATTGTGCTGTTGACCAACCAACGGCCTGGGAAGGATAAGGATGTCAGGGTAAGCTTAACACAGGCTCAGCAATTTACTACATTTAAATGTCCAATAACCAAACCCAAAGTATTTTAAATCTAGTTCTGCTCTTGTGGGATTAACTGTCCTTTCCCTAAGATATGTAATTTTGATGCCTTCAGAGGCTCTAAATACCCAAGGAGATTTTCACTGATATTTTAAAAATAAGTTGAAGCCACTTATTCCTCAAATCCCTTCAGTTTCTATCAGACAGAAAGTAGACAACACTGATTTGGTGTCAAAAGCAGGAAGACACTGAGATTAGCACTGAGGCTACCTTGAGTCAGTACCTTGCTCTGGAGATTAACATATGAAATCAAAAGCTCCCCATGCAACTGTGGTATGAATGGAATGGCCCCAATTCCTACTTTCACACACATTACAGCTGCTTTTGGAAACCAGCACTTGGTCTCCTGGGGAAGGCAGGGCAGAGAGGGGGGAGAAGCAAAGCAAACCTGAGGAATATTCAGCACATGGGAGATATGCCCACATTTCTGACTCCTGAAAACATCTGCAATGTGAATCATTTTCAATTGCAGGAAAGCCCTAATTACCAGTTCCACTTCTCTCCTGAAATGAGAGAAGTGGAAATTATTATTTACTTAATAATTTCTCTGAATATCAGCAAAGTTGTGTCACACTTTCAGTCTCAACTCCTGTTGCCATTGTCAACTCTCATTTGTTTGTAGGTGTTCTCCTTCACACAGCAGGCAAACCTCAAACACTGACAGTATTAAACAGATGAGTACATTTCAGAGTACAGACCATGTCCTAGATCTTGAGAGAGGATCAAGATGATTAATGAACTTTAGAGCATCCCTGAGTTCCAGTGATCCATATCTGAGATGGAGTGAGGTTATTGTTGTAACACTTGTGAAAAAACACTAAAGGACAGTTTTCTCTGAAATAGTTTGTCTACAGTCTGTGTACTTGAGGCCTCTTAAGGAGTCTGTGTATATCATAGCAACTTTTGTGCCAGTCCATGACAATCCATTACCATTACTGCAGCATCACTTCTTCACAAATACATGAAAGAAGTTCAGCAGAAAACAAACAAATGAATCCTCTAACCCAGTAGCAGAGTGTATAACTTCTGCTTTGTAACCCTCCTGCATATTGTATCTTCACTTTTCACTTTTGTCCTTCCATTCACTCCCTCCTCACTTTCTTTCTTTTTACAAAGAAATGCACTGTGTTGATTCCTTGTCATTTTTCATAATCATCTTTACTATCCTACTTTGGAAATCTACACACACTATGTATCCATTTTTCACCCTCACATCAACAAGTCTGGAAACAATAAATGGAAAGTTGTTTCCCTGTATTAACACTGAGCTCAGGATACCAGAAGGTCTAGTGATTGTCTGTAGGGACTGTTTCTCTTCCTGCCATTTTTGAGATTCACCAAAAAACCCCTAAAAGCTCACTGTATAGTGATCTGAGAATGGTTATAAATGACACTCAGTGATCCATGGCCATTTACACAGATATGCTGTCAGCACTGACAGAAAGATAAGTCATTTTATATGTCTACACAAAAAGACTGCACTTCAAATGAATTAGAAGTATATTATATTAAAGTGTATTCCTTTGCTCAGCTCCAGTGAACCTTTGCTGTGTGTCAGCTATAACTTTATATTTCCAAGTGAAAATTGTTTTTTACGGCTACTGACAGATTCTTGCTTTTACTTAGTGTTAGATACAGTACCAGGTACTCTGTACCAGGTCATGTTTTGTCCCACAGAACTGTGTAATTGTACCATTTTGCAACAAATAAACCAATTAGTCTATATCTATTATGTCATAAAATCAGAGTGTCTATGTTTGATCTCCTGTGTTTCAATATCAGATGCCAAGAATAACCACTGGAAACACATTAGTGAATACACAGTTCCCAAATTACGAGTATTGCACTTCAAATGCACTTAAATGCATGAAACAAGTCAAATACAGAGATATTTGTAAAATATTGGTGAGGGCCAAAGACTCAAGGAGGTGTCAAGTCTGTAGACAAGTGAACAACAGAGGTGAGTCCCTGAAGATTCCCCTCTTTTTATTTTCTAAAGGACTGATTACTTTGCAGAATTGATGCCTCCCCACAGGCTCTGTGGGTGCATTTCTGAGGCCTGTGAGACCACATCCAGAATCCTGAGACTTCCTTCTGTTTGATAATGGGTATCACTGGTAACAGAAGCTGCAATCATGAAAATGTCATTTCAGTGAATATTTATTTCTCAAAGTCGTCATTAACTTTCAAAAATCCACTGTGTCACACTGGCAAGAAAATGCAGCCTTCCCCAAGGACTTCAGCATCTGAACAGAGACATGACAAAATGACAAAAGACAAAACAGACAGAGGAAGTGAAGTGCAAAATGCAATATATAAATACAAGATTTTTGAGTTATCTTAAAGGCATTATACTGGTCTTGTTTCCACATCCATTTCTGCTGTTGTTTCTGTCAAAATAAGCATGGAGTGGGGCTGTGACCTTTGATGTTACATCAGTCACTCTGTGGACATTATATCTAAGTATATAGATATGGATACTTGTACACACTTGTGTACACATACATTTACACACACATATTGCATATAATGAGAATTACAGAGCATCTGGTAAATGACTTTCCTATCTCAGTTGCTCAATACCTTCAATTTCAGAGAAGATTTGTAACCTTGCCTTTGGAAAGTTCTCACACCTCCACTGTGTATCCAAGGCCCTGCAGCTGGTAAAGTGCTTTTTCTTTGCCCCGTGAAACTCTATTCAGTTTTGGCAGAGATACAAAATGTAGCATCATGGTTTCCCTTTTCTTGCTGCCTCTGCAAAGAGAGTCTGGCAGTTTTCCCAAATTCCTGGATGTCCCAACACTTCTCATCACCACCAAAGGAACTGCAGCAGTTGGTCCTTCACACTGAATATACCTCTGACCCACAAAGCAGCAAGAAACCACCACTCCCTGTTCAACACAGAGGCTTCTGGCATCTCCCACTTCCTTACCTGAGGCAGCAATACAAGGGCAGCAGGATCCTCAGCTTGTTTGGGAAGACAGAGGAAGGTAAGCAGAGAAACTCCTGATCCCAGCACCTTGCTTTCCCAAGCATCCATCACTCCTCCACTTTCACTCACTCCTCTTTCCATCTCTGCATTCCCTTTTCTCCCTTCTCTGGGCTCAGCTGCACAATAAGAGTAAGAGTTTGCTGTGTCTCAGTTCCAGAGTGTTAGTGAGGGCACCAAAGGCAGGTGCAGTTCTGTTCAGCCCCACACCCATTGCACACTCTCTGGAAAATTACCAAGATTTCCAGATTGTTTCCAGAATATGCACCAGTTCCAACTAGGCTCCCAGCTCCAGAAGGCAAAGACAAATGAAAAGGCCATCTTGGGGAAGTTATGGCACAGCCAAGAAAATCCAGAGGCTCACCACCACCAGCACACCACTCCAAGGTCACTCTTGGAGAACACCTCTGCACAGCATCTGCAGGTCAGACCAGGAGCCCTCAGGTTCCACATTCCTTTGCCAGGAACAATTGTGAAACACAGAGACAGTAATAATAACAAAGTTTCTCTTACTATTGTGCCAGCTGGTTCACATGCAAGATAAAAGACAACCATTGCTTTCCTGGTCTGAAAACTCAAGGTGTGCAGAGGTATACAATAATATTTAAAAAACTGCTACTGTCCAAATGAGTATCAAGTTTACTTCTTATTGTGGCTTATTTACTTGCATTTTAATTGGGAAATCTTTTAAAGCAGCTTAATTGCAAAGTTAAGCCCAGAAAAGCTGCTAGACATCTTTAATTTGGCCCCTTGTGACTGTACACTACAATGTAAAGAAACCAGAGAGAAATGCAGAAATCACAAATGCATTTCAGTCATGAAACTTTGATTTCAGTAGAGGTAACGTTAGTGACAACAAAGGAAAGCAAAAATCCTTTTCTCAACCTAACTGCAAACATATCTTCTGCATCCACAAACATCTACTTTGTCAGGGCTCCTTAAATTAGACTTACAAGTCTGGGAGCATCCCTGTTGGCCTACCTGGGCCAAGTCAGGCTGAAGAAGGGCACATCCTCCGAGTGTTGTGCAGAGGGTCAGACTGCTGTGGTACTGTTGTGGTTTTAAGTAGCCAGAGTTTTTATTAGCTGAGGGGGGCTAGGAGAGAGGCTTCTTTAAGAAGCTGCTGGAGTTTTTCTCTGCTCTAAGCTAGC
>WEIV01007273.1:178898-195354 GCA_013390005.1 Calyptomena viridis
AAAGGTGTCTGTAACATCTATCAAACTTCTCACTCTTAAACTCTTAAGCTCTGATTTTAGTAGTAGTAGTAGTTAATACTTAACATTCTAACTTAGAGCCTGTTTTGCTTGTGAAATAATAAACAGTCGCTTGTAATCCTTATCACAGAAGTCAAAGGGTTTTTTTTTCCTTCTCTGAGAAATTTTGGATCTATGTGTGGGCTCTCGGCATTTTAGCCAGAGTCAAACCATAACAGGTACTCACGGTGTGGAGGTGAGAAGCCTTTGTTTGTCCTTCTCTCACAAGCAAGATGAACATCACTCTCTTATGGTCTGATCTCTGCAATGTAGCAAGCTTTAGCTACTGAGGATGGAAAATAGAGGGTATATTATTAACTGGTTTTTGTCTCATTTCAGCTACTGCCCATACAGATACTTAAATTTCTATTGTTACCTGACTCCATGGACTTAACTTCAGGCATCTTAACAGCCTTTTAGCAAAGATTTTTGTGGCTTTTGAATGAGGGCCATGGAGAAAACTCTGGCCTCACAAATAAAAGGCACAGTTTGGTGATATGAAACATTTCTAGGGAGGTATCTACAGTATCACAGCTGCTGCATTGTTAACACCACAAAAGAACAGGAAACAAATATTAATCCATACCTCTTAACTCCAAAAGGACTTTGAATCAGGCTGTTATTCATAACATTCTATAGAAACACTACCTAGTTTGTCTTTATTCCCCATGAAGTGCAAAAAATTAGGCAGAAGACTGTGAAACAATTGCACACCTATTACAGAGTGAATATAGACAGACACCAGGTGATTTTGTGCCCTGTATATTCTTATATAAATATGATCAATGAGGTTATCTTTGCTGGTGTACCTTAAAAGCATAGAATCACTGGCTCTGTGAAAGAAAGGTTCATATTATTGAGGAATCCGGCTCCCTTCTCACCCACCTTCCACCACTCACCTCACTTTGTACCTCACTGAAACCAATCACCTCCTCCCCTTGCACTGCCTCTAACCCACACACAGATGTAGTCAGATCCACCTCCCCAGGCACCATCCTCATATCTCAGACCATTATAATTTCTGCCCGTGTATCTCACAGAAACCTGATCAAACACTACGTTTCTCTTCTCAGGTGCTCTTTCCCTTTTCTTACTGGCTCCTCATAGATATTCCTGACCTTTTGAAGAATCTGCCTTCTTGTTCTTCTTATGGTTATGACCAGCTGGCTTTAATTCCTCTGTCCTCAGGACCCTGGGCTGCAGAGACCTCCAGCAAAAGCCTACCAAGGACTTCTTGTGGGGCTCAGAGATGCTGGTTAGTAGGTCAGATGAGCTTTCACACAAACAAGAAAACACTCAACCTCAGTTTTGAAAAAACTGTCCATAAAAATGCACCAAGAAACATCTGGATGAAAAACATTCCCAAAAGCCATAGTACTAAGTAGAAAATGTTATCATCCAGACACAGCCTTCGGGAGGCATCTTTTGCTTTTTGGGCAAATTCCATGGAAGCCTAAGATCAGCAAGGTCACTGAAATGATTTGCCTGGCTACTTAAGAGGGTCAATGAAGCAGTAACTGTTCCACGAAGGTAGATTGAAATATGTGCCTGCAACGCCACACCTGAATGATTCAGAGGCCTGCAATGCATGAATCCTCACAAAGATCCATCCTTAAGCATAACCTCTAAATTGTAATTTTATACCAGCCTCTCTTCCACCTGTTTTCTCTTCGCACTGAAATTCCTCCCCCTCGACTGTGAGCAGTGAATCTTCCTTTAGAACATGGCAATATTTATTGACTGCATTCTTTGTTCACATCTGTCAGACATGGGAAGTCACCACTGCTTTACAAGGCTATCAGTTTTAAGTAATGCCATTCATCACAAAATGGAATAGTGTGAGCAACATTTCCTCAACTGCAATGAATTATACAAGGGTCAGCAAGCTGGAGTCGCGGTTGGCAACACAAACATTGGCCTCAGGTAGCAAACCCATCTTTCCAGCTGTTCTCATCCATATGGGTTCAATGAACTGCAGAGAGTACAGGCCTTTGCTTATTGAGAGTATCTGCTGGAACTATTTCATCTAACCAGCATCATAAAACAACTATGAAGTAAGGTGAATGCTATTCATCTAAAGCTCATCTGGTGGCCAACTGCTGACAGAGGGGGAAATAGAGATGGCAAAGCAGCTGACATGATCTGGAAATGCAGGTGTTCCTGAACTTCAAAACTCAAAGATTAAAACCACAAGACCTAGAAATAATACACCTGTGGTTCACAGGCATCTGCTCACCCCACCAGTGCTCTGCTTCCTGACAAGCAATTTCCAGGATTTCTTAGTGCATTTCCTCACTAGTATAATGCCCTTTTAATGTACCTGCTGTCAGGCAGATTTGTTCAGCAGCCACACAATTAGCCCTGTTTCTGCTCTGAAACAGAAGATTTTCTTTATATACATGTTTTTGCAAGTAAGATTATTCTGTGATTAAGCACAGACATTTTTCCAGAAGCCTCATCACTTGTGCACAGCGCACACACAAGGCTCTGGTTCTCTCTGCCTTCTGATTTGCCTCAGGCTTCTCCTAGATTTTATTTCTAATAATAGGCCTGCCATAAATTTGTTTTTCTAGAAGACGCTGTTAACACCACATTGCTTTCCTCAGCCTTGTTTTCCTCTTTAATTCCATTACTACAATCAGACTCTTAGCAGTTTTCTATTTAAAATAGCAGCTGTGCAAACAATTGACTAAGAACATCAGAAGTCCTTATTGAATTGATAATTGTTAATTGCAAAAATACCACAAATCTGTCTCAAACTAAAAAAGCAACAGACTTCAGAGACAAGGCCTTTAACAGAGATTGCTTCTATATATAAGAAGCCTAAAGGTGCTTCAATTTTCTTTCCTTAACGACATTCGACCTAACAAAATTCATTACAAGTTAAGCACTCACAAGAAAAGAAGAAAAGAAGCTTGTAATAGAAATACCAAAGCCTTAAATGTCAGTTCCTAACACAGCAATCATTTCCAAGTAACACCATTGACCTAGTTTGCTTAGCCCACTAGCTGTAGCATTTGAAACTGTTCACACGAAACCCCAGGATCTCTGAGAGATTCTGTCTCTTTCCAGTTCAGGATTAGGCTAACAGAACCAGACAAGAATCCCATCTAAAGGATAACAACCCCATAAGTCGTATTTTTATTAAATAAAATAAGCAAATCCCCTCAAATATGGGCCTGCTGTACTGATGGATTGTAGAAGTGAAATGATGACATTAAAGGATGACTTCATGACTACATGTATATAAAATTTCATTCTTTTAGATGTTTCCTGGGATGAATTAAATTATGTAAATATATGTTAACAATAATTCATAATATTTTAATAAAATCTTTTTCTTTCTCCTGGCTTCTTAGAAGTGAGGTCCCAGGTGTCCTTAGGGTGGTGCGTGTTTTGTTTCTACACTGTAAGGACACACAAGGTTATACCCTTGATAAGCAAGGAAGCACAACTATTGATATATAATGCAGATAATGATGCTGGGCATCCTTTGTCTGGTATCATTCCCAGATTTTGCTGGGAGCACTGTTCATCAACAAAGTCACTTGGTATGAAGAAGGGGATTCACATTTTTCAAGTTTTCTGCCAGCTATTCTGGGAAAGAAAAAAGTATTTTGATTTTCTTTTTTTTTTTTTCCCCCTCTAGTGGAAGATTAAACAGTGAAGGTGTTTTTACTGTTGTCAGATTTTGTATCAGTAAATGCAATCAACTCTACCTAGGACTCACGCCTCAAGTGATCTTACTCTCTGAAAAGTACATCCCCAGAGACATTTTTCTCCACATGGTCCCTCTGCTTGTTCAGGCTGTGAAAGTTCATCAAGTTTAAGGTGACCCTATCTTTAAAGCAAAATAAAAAAAACACGATATTTTTGTAACAAAGTAGTAGCATTTCACAGCAGTTACATAAGAGAGACATTTTTCAGTGCTGCCAGTTCCATCAGCAGCAGGATTCTGGCTCAGGTGGGAGGCAATCCTGCTTCCTGGAATGCAAAGTTTTCCCACAGCAAGGCAGTTCAAATGAGCTCACATGTAACACAGAACTCTGGCTTTCAAGCTGAGCACAACAGCCTGGCTGGAGCATTTGGGCTTTTATCCCCAGTGGACAGCACATGTGCCACGACTTCACTTGCTTTCAGATATCACAGATATCTCAAGGCCCCACCTCGAGATCACACTTCAGCTTTCTGCTCATTTTGGTATTTTTCCTGCACACTGGCTCACCCCCTGTGACATGTGCAAAGTAACTGTTCACTCTGCTCCTGCTCACTACTGGTACCTTGGAAAGGCAGTGAGAGGGACAGAATAGGAGAAATTAGGACAGAAAAGAGAAATATGGTCACAAAGGTTAAGAACATGAACACCAATGTACAGGGTTACACTACACATCACTTTCAGTTCCTTGTTTCCACAGCCCATAATCAGAAGCAGACAAATAAAGTTCAATCTTTGAGAAGTTCTGTCCAATCACCCAAATTTAGAGAGATGGACCAAGCATCAGAAGTTGCCTATATTTTCAGTTTTCCTTTGACGTCATTATTTGCTCCATCAGAACTCCACAAGAAATACTTGGAAATTATTTTTCTATTTAGACCCATATCTGCTCTTTGGGAAGGGCAAATACTCAAATTGAATTTTTTTTCCTCCTTTAAAAAATATTGACATCTAAGAACTTGTCTACTGGTAAAGCTGACAGCTTGAGAGTGCTGCTGGCATTGCTGAACACGGCCTATTTTGTTCTTTCTTCTCTTTCTATTAAGCAAATGTCTCAAAACAGTAGCATCTGTAGTAGCCATAAAAAAAGCTCAAAACAGATTAGCAAACCTCTAAATATACTTTTAATTTTTTTTTATTTGGAGGTTGTGAAAAGATGCTTATTATACCTGCTACATACATAAAATTTGCTTACAAAATTCCCACAAATTAATGTTCAACGTGCTGCATTCAGCTGCATGGATGTGCTTATTGAATCTGCACAGCAGGATCAGGGCCCAAAACACTACTAGATTGGCAGCACATTCACTGAAACACACCCAAAGCACAAAACATGCACACATTTCCCCGAGCCACGCTCTGTGCCACAAACTTCAAGGCCATTCTACCCTGGCTGTCTGTGAGGAGCTCTCATTGAAGTCAGTGGGAGTGCTGCACAGAGTGCTGCTGTCAGACCTGTCCCCAAGCATAAATGTCCCCTTGAAATATGCCCTGCAGTTGAACTCTGAGCTCCATGAGACAAACAGGCAGGGAATTAATCCCAGAGCCAAGGATCTCTTTCCTCGCTTCAATCCCAGGGGAGAGAGGCAGCACAGCTCCCCACTACCAGGGCATTTGAGAGCACCAAGCACAGCCAAACCATATTCCCACCCACACAGGTACAAATCCAGTCACAGGTTACCCACGAGTGTCACTGAATCCTGAACAGTACCAAACACCCGCCAAGTCTGACTAAAACAGCAAATATTGAGATACCCAAAACCATTGTTAGTGCTGAAAGTTTTATTGCTTAAAACATCCAGGATCAGTTTGAATAGGAAACAAAATCACTGTTCCCATGTTCTCAAACTCTTTGGATCACTTGACACCAGACTGTTTTAGAGGAACTGACCCTTCCTCAACATGACAACTTCTGTATTGTGAGCAATATTATTTTCCAAGTGTTGACATTTGGGTGAGAATCAGCTGTGCTAATGTGCTGAGTACAGAAATATAAAAAGAACACATCGTTTATAGGGGAATTATTGTGGGACTAAAATCTTACCTACATTTTCCATTGATACCAAGTACTCCAATTAAGTTACAATCCCCATCTACAAGTCTTGTCCTGCCACAGTTCTCAGATCTCCACAGCCAAAATTCTGTTTCTGACACTTTTCTCTTATTGCAGAAAAAGAAAGACTCTTAAACAATGTGAAAATGTACAAAGGGAATTTAAAAACCTAACTCTATTTAGGACAACACTTAGCAAATATTTTCATCTCTAGGATTAAATTTAAGCATGTGTTTGCAAGCTATTGAAGAGATGAACTGGAAAAGCCCAATTCAAACTCCTTTTGTGATTTGGGGCTCAAATAAGCAGTCACATTTTATGAAAATCCATTTACATATTTCCATCCCACTCTTTCAATGTCCCAGTTCAATTTTTTCCCTGGCAAAAAGTGGTGATCTGCATGTGGCAGTCTGACAAATGACAAGGTGAAGACCATTCACTCAACAGGTTTGTAAAACAACAGAATTTGTTCAGGGGTAACATAGTCTGGGGAGCTTCTACAGAATCTGTTAGATCAACTCTACATTGTGTTCTTAGAGCTTGGTGTGGACTTTTTGACGAACACCAATTCAGAGGCTGCATAACTTAGATATTTTGTCTGTGTTCAAGAGTATTATTTCGGCACCCTGTTGTCTCTGTACTCCATCTCATTAACAAAGGATCTTCTGAGCACCAAAGGGCTTGAAGATTGGTTTTCACAGCTTTGGGAATTTTTGATTCCTTGACTTTTTAGAGCAACATAACTTCTGTCAGACCATGATGGTGGTCCCAATCCAGCCCTTTGCAGGCTGAACCAGACACGTGCTGAAGAAAAGCTCACAGCTTCCCAAGAAACAGGAAACAGAACACAAGGCAGATAGTTGAGGTGAAGGGCTGGAAGAGGAGGATACACAGCTTTTCCTGTGCCATGAAACCCAGCCCAAACATGCCAGTCTAGAGAATGCCACTAGAAAGACTGCAGACTCTTCAGCCTACTCAGCTAATTGCTGAAAAAAGGGGATTGCAGAACCAAGGGTTCTGCCCAGTGGTCACAAAGCTTTGCACAGAACAATCCCCCAGGTGACTGTTTCCACACCCACAAGTTAAAAATCAGCACTGAAAACCTGACCATTGAGAAAATACACTTAATTAGCATTATTCCCCAATACCAAACCAGACATGATTAAGACAATTCATTTTAGTGTTGCTAAATATTAATACATCAAATGTCCCTTCTTCTTTTCCTGTTTACTCTGTCCTTCTCTCTTGCTAGAGGTTTCCATGATAAAGTACTTTTTACTCTAACAAGGTCTCTCTTTAGAATAGCATCTTTAAATTATTTAAATACTCATCTGGTAAACAACGCAGTATTTTTAGCAATAAAGTAGAAATCATGTTGCTTTCTGAACTGATCCCAAGGCAAATGTTGGATTATACAAACTGGTTTATTTCTTAATTTATAAGAGGGTGTGCTCAAGGAACTCTGAGCATTATCACATCATGATTAAAACTGTTAAATATCTAATTCTATGGAAAAAGAAATGCCTGCAAAAGCCCCCTGCAATAACTGTTACATGTACACAAAGGTGATGAGAAACACAAAATCTCTTACCAAAAATAAGACCAGACCTTAAGCGTCTGCATAATGTTCCTTTACATTCCAAGGAAAAAGAAAGAAAAAAGCCTAAGCCCTTACAAAAGTAATCAAGAACCACTCCCATTTTTACCATTGTTATGTAGACAAAACCTGATGATGTCCAGCTGACCTGTACCTCACTCAGCAGTGGCACCCACCCCCTAGAGGTTCCTGGGATGCCACCGTATAGGATCCTATGAAGGAGCCTCCCACCACAACTACCCACCCAACAAATGTAAGACTGTCATAAGGAAAAGGGGAAGACACAAAATAAAGTGCCTGTGCACACACCCTTGCCAGGAGTTTGCTTGTAAATTATTAACATCACAACTCACAGCAGTGACCCCGCTGCAAACATGTGATCCCTGAACTGGATGATGTCAGTACCAAAGCTCAGCAGCACTGAGGTTCCTGCCTCATACTGTTCCTGTGGCATCTAACGCTGTCTGCCTGCTTCCACACATCTCTCCATATGCAATACTCCCACTCCCTGCTGTCCCACTGCAGCCTGCAGGAAACTTAAGCAAGGAAGAGTAGTTTTATCCTCTTTCCCCAACAGTGTCTTCTAACTGGACACAGGATATTACACAAGTGGCAGAAATTTGCCACGGGAGGGCAGTTCCAAAGAAAATGACAGGAGGGTCATTTACAAGTTTCACTATTACAACCACAAAAAAACCACAAAGGCACCATTTCCGTATGAAAAGAAATCAGTTACTGCTCTCTGAATCAGTAGCCTCTGTGTAGGCCTAAGTTCACTGCTGATGCAGTTGATTTAAAACCTTTTGCTGTGATGGCAGTGTTGGTAAAAGCTTTAACCATAGTTTTTACGATGCTATTAAGTTTTAGTCATTTGTGGGTTTTGCAGTATATGAATACTATAGATGCCACCTTAATTAAAAGGTCTTGTCATCTTGTGCAATTAAAAAGAGAAAATGTACTCTGCTATGAATAGCCAGGAACCAATTGAGCAGGCTGCATTATACACGCTAAGTACACAGCAATTCTGTGCCCCTTTCTGTATCACATCTATTCTCAGGCATTCAGTGCTTTCTAATAATCCTGTTACAATGTTTTATGTTTAATTGACTTACGAAGTACTAGTGCCACGGCATCTCTGACCATTAATGACAACTATGTTAAACAAAGTTCTACTTTGCAAATGCATACAAACTTTACACACACAGAGTGCAGAAGGAGAACTCTTACATCTCTCAGGATTTCCAGGTACAAACACCTATTAAAAAAGTTCTTTTTTTTTCCAAAGAAAATATCTAATGGATAATGAAACAGTGCCTTCCCAAAGAGTACATAATAAGATAAACACCACCTAAATAGACTTCAATAGCCATGCAACTATTTAATTGGACAGCATGTGCACATAAAGCAGATCATGCACATGGCATTCACAATCTAAAGGTGAAAGTGCACTTCCACAGCTACCTATGAATCCCAGCATGTGTCCACTCCTGCCAGCTGCAAACACATTCACCTCCACAAGTCTGGCTCATTCTTTCAATTCTGACTCCAAATCAAGGTCTTTCAAGACAACAAAGCAGCAAGTGACTGCTTGACTTGAGGTTTGTGCCCAGAGCAGTACTGCCCTCAGGATCCACTAGTAGTAATTTTTGGCCATGAGAAAAGGATATGCTACATCCATCTGCAGCTTACGCCCTTAATGCCCCAGGGCATTATATTGACAGGGCAGCAAGAGAGCCAGGTACTTCTCCTGGGCCAGTTCAACACCATCTTGTCAGTCCAACACAGCTACCAGGCCACACCAGCTGAAAAGCTCTGCAAAAAGTAGGAGAGCATGAGGTGGTACATTGCTTTCTCCAGTGAGGCCTGGACTTTCAACTGAGCCTTTCGGCATTATTGATATTACTGATATATTACTGATACTTGGCATTACTGGTATTACAAAATATCAGAGTCATTTAGGCTTTTCAGGATTTGCTCTAGACTACAGAGTCAATAATATTCAAGGTGACTTTTGACAGACATTCCTGTAGCTCTTAGCTCTTGTGCCCAGGTCATAAAGGAGCTGAACATATCCTCGTTCAGAAGTCACATACAGTTCATGTGATCATTACCATTTATAGAATGTCAACTGAAGCAGAACCTGTCTTTGGGCCTATTTTTTAAGTTATATGGCTCCATTAGAGAACTTTCAAGGTGCTAGGTAAGTTAGGCTCAAAGAGAAGCTATCTCAGCTTTTTTATCTGACAGTCCTTCACCAGACATTTAAGTGAAAATATAAAGTTGACATAATTATGGAAAACACTTTTTTCCCTTCTGTCTTGCAAATAAATAGGGCCTTCTGTTTTGGAGAGCTGACACCTACCACCATCCAAACAAATAACACAGTGGACCTAAGACAGGAGTACCTTGGGGGCTGAAAGCTTACCAGCAGCAGAACAGACCATGCCCTCACCTCTCCACAAGAGAAATAACTCTCCTCCCTGCCACGCTCCCCCTCAGTGCTTTGACTCACCCAGGAGTTCCCCACACAGCTGCACTAGCTTCTGGGAAGATCTTCGCAATCTGCACAGAGGATCCTGGCTTGCTGCCTTGTTCCTGAAGTGCCCAGTGCTCCCCTACAGAAGGGAACTCCAAAGCTGCTCCTTGAAAGGAGCTTTTCCTCTTACATCCATGCCACCAGGCACCTTTGGGGCCCAGAGCACCACAGGCGCCTGTTTTCTGGCTGCTCTGAGCCTGCAGCTTCTCCTTTGAAGTGCTGCAGCCTTTGGGGAGCATCCTGGGGCACTGCTGAGCTGCACAGGCAAGAAACAACTGCTGCAGCTTAGACAAGCATATGCTCCAGAGGAACAGACACATTCTAGATGAGGGATGAGCAAAGTTTTGATCACAGATAAAGCACAGGGGAAAGGTTTTGGAAGGAACTGGAGAAATACTAAAGATACAGGAGACTTCAAAGCAAAAAAGAGCAATCATCTTGTCTGTGATAGTGTAAACTATCTAAGCATAAGGTAATTAATAATCCAACTGACAAGTTACTGACAATTAGAATAAATACCCTTAGGCATGGCTCCAAGATCCACAGTCCCACATGGACTGGAGCCCAGCAGCCAGCAGGTGCAATGCTAGAAACATCACATCCATTGTGCAGAGGTGATGGAGCCACATCAGCACCACTCACTGCACTAGAGCACCTCTGGTGCTAATGACATCCCTGGACAGAAGGCTGGCAGTTTGACTGGCCTTCAGACTGCAAAATAATACACTAACAGTACTTGGATGTTGAAGAGATGGATAAATGTGTATTACTATGCAACCTCTTATAAATTCCTGAGTCTTCCCCTCCCTCAAAGTGGATATGGCTGTGACAGACTAGCACCCAACCACTTCTCAAGGACCATTTGTAACACAGCCACCAGGAACAGCATCTTTAAACTGTGGGCCTGACTTGGAAACTGGCACAGGCTGCTGTCACTGGATCCTTTCCAGTTGAAGTCAATGATAGCAGGACAGAATTAGTACCAAAAAAAAAAAACCCCACCACAAAAAACCACAAAAGCTGCATGCTGCAAATAAACTAACTCAGGAAGAAATAGACAACAGTCACAGATAAGACAGCTTACCTCTCCTTCAGTACAAGGGCATCTGGTCTATGTGCTGTGAGCAGCTACAATCCACCTGCAGTCATTTGAATGCCCCTTGGCAACAGGTACACACACACATCAGCTGTCCTTAAACCAGCCGAGGACAGGACCTAGGCAGAAAGTTTGAATATAGATTAACAGGCTCATAACTTTGCTTAAAAGTGTGCTGCACACTGGGGAGGCTAAGCCAGCTGCTACAACAGCTTCTTAGTAGGGCTCCTGTCCATTAAAGAAAGAATAATTCACAGGAAGTGGCTTCAGAGTGGATCAAAACACAAAGGAGAGAGGGGAAATTATAATTGTGAAAAAGTTGTGCACAAACAACACATTTGGGCAACTGTGGATTGGTAAGTGCTATTTCTCCCCCACTCTTCAGTTGAGCTGCAGCATCTGTCTAGTGTGAGCAGCATAAATATCACTCAGATACTAACTATGCCACCTTCTGTACAACTCTGGGTAAATATTACACATGAGATACACATAGAAACATATCTTGATTTACAAAAAAAAAAAAACAAACCAGAAAAACAAAGGCAAAGTACTCCTGGGGTTTATTGATCATCAGCAGTAATTTGTGCCACGCACTACTGTTTTAAAGTATGAAATATTCTATAACAACCTTAAGTTACAGTGTTGGAAGAAAGACTACTGCACCACTTAATATTTTCATGTTAATAAAGCTTTTCCAGACTACTTTTGTCACATCATTTTACCTAAACATGTCAACTATATCCTGCATTTAGATGCACTGTTCTTTCTTTTGAATTAATGTATGGTCCACAACCCTTTGTGATCCAGTCATGTAAGTCAAAATTAAAGAAAAAAAAAAAGAGAGAAAAGAAAATAAACCAGATGAGAGAAATATAAGCAGGAATACACTTGGCTTGAAACCTAGAGGGTGATGCCCCACGCTGTGTGGGTGGTGCATTATCAAGCTCAGTTACTGATCCCTCTGTACAAGCAGATTCAGTGCCTCCCTTTCTGGAACATGCTGCTTGCTTTTGAACTTGAGCTGCTGAGAGAGTTTATGAACAGAGCTGTTGTTTTATTTACTCTCAATTAATCATGCTCAACTGTAAACAAAGTGTCTGTTTTAGTTCTGCTGACAATTATCCACTTGTCAACATCTCCCTCAAGTACCTTCAGCATCTGGCAACAGCACAAAACTGCTACATCAAAATGAACATTTTGTCTCAATAAAAAGATAGACGTGTGGCAGGGTTTCATCTGTTTTCTAGTCCATCAACACTCAGACTATATTGTTACTGATGCAACCAGACCACTTCCTATGGAATATTTATTTACGAAGGGTGAGGGAAGCCAAATGTTATTTATATTAGTAAGGCAGACTCACAGAAGAAACCAGTGGAGAGCTCCAAAGAGCCCCCACACTTCCCCACAAAGGCAGGAGTGAGCCCTCGCTGCAGCCTGCCTGGTGCTGCCATGGGCCTCCTGTTCTGCTGGGGCAGGTCCAGCCCCAGTTTTACTGTAGCCTTAAGGAATATTTTCTCTCACTTTTCGGCAACATTACCAGTCACTTTGCCAAAAGCTGCATAGTAGGACTTGTTTCTTTACTTCGTGGTGTTCAGCAAATCCCAGCATAAATGGAAACCACTCACTGGTGCCTCTCCAAATACTTTTTAGTATGATAATCTTTCCACTAGCTGCTCCGTGGTCTGGGCATTCTTTGGTCCCTAGAGCTTCTGTACTGGTTTGAATTTTGCCATTTTAAACTTGTAAGATATAATTATTCCCATTAGCTCAAGATCCTTCCTGCATTTTAACACAGCCTCCCTGGTGCTTAAATTGAAAGCTCCAAAGTAAACTGCAGACAGCCTGGCACCTTTCTGGGTAAAGTCAGGGAAAACTGGACACTCCTTTTCTTCTGAGGGGATGAAGGAAGGCTACCATGTAGCCTCCCTAACAAGCGAGGAGGCTCCAAGGTGCTGGGCCTGTGGAGAATATCACCTCAAACCTCTGAGGCACCAAAACCGTGCACTGTGGCTCTGGTTACCTCAATTTTTTAATACTATTTGAAACTTAATCCCACTATAGCAAAGGAAAAATCTAACTTCACTAGAAGCCACCCCAGCCTTACACCTTTTCTCCCCTGAGCTGAGTTTTCTCCACAGAATAAAATACTCAGGGGTGCAGGGGAGGGCCGGAGGCTCCAGTGACCGGAGGGCTCCGGGGCAAAGCAAGGAGAGCATATCCCGGTCCCGGGCCGTACCGTGCTCTGGGCGACAGGTCCAGCGGCTCCCGGCGGGATCCCCACCCGGCAAGGCGGCTCCACGCGGGACGCCGCGCCCTGACACGCGCTAATCAATCGTCAGCTGTGTAATTGATTCTAATGAGCTCGGCTCTCCGGCTCCGCGCGGCAACGACCACCTGAAGTTGGCGGCGGCTCCGGCCGAGCTTCCCGCCCGCAGCACCCGGCCCGGCCGGACCGCAGCCTCTCCTTTAACCTTCTCCTCCCTCTACAATTAATTGAGATATCTTTTATACTTGATGTGTTGTAAAATTAATGCCTAATTTATGTAATTAGTCAATTAACTGTAATTCTAGCATATGGTGCCAAATGCCCAGAAGGTGTTCTTGTTTCCCAGGTACTTATTTTGATGTCATGAAATGCAGCTAATTAATTTTACATGCATATTAATTTCGGATCTATTTAGCGGCTCCCTTTGTGAAGGCAGATATAATATTTGTCTTTCTAACCTTTTTGGGCAAATTCCGCGCTCGGTGTTGAAATGGAGGTGACTTTTAAAACACATTTCCATCGGTCTCCCTTTCCTCTGCGGAGCCTCTGCTGACACCGGGTCGATCCCTCCTGTGTGAAGATGCACAAGGGCTGATTATCTATAGCTTCCCGCACATCTATAACTGTCGCAAGATACAGCTATTGAATTTAAATCCGATTAATATTTAATATTAAACATTTCTGAGGGAATTTTTTGTTTGTTTTTTGCAAAGCACAATATCCCACGGACATTTTTTTTAATAGCTGCTCTTAATACAATGCTCCTTGGAAAAATTATGAGAATTGAAGTATTGCCTAATCAGAAAATGAGCGTAATCCTGATGGCTGGCTTCTGATGTTCACAGCTCTCCTGACTGCGCTGAGAAACTACGAGCCCGCTGCCAGAGCGCCCTGCGTTCGGCTGCTCCCGGCCCCGGGAAACACTCCCGCTCCTCCCCAGCACACCATTCCGGCTACTCTTCTGTCTCTGTCGAAAAGTGAAGGCGTTTGATTTTGTCCGTAATACTAAGAAAGATGAGATTGTCTCTTCTTTCTGCAGTTTGTGCAAAGATTAAGGGATTAATCGCATCGCGGGCTTTCCCGCTCCCCAGATGTTGAGAAAAGATTTAAGTAGAAAAAGAGATGAAACCCGTAGTCTACGCTTCAAATTCCCAGCGATACCCTTTTTCCCTTTGCTGCAGCAGCACTAATTGCCGCATTACACTTATCTCTGGGGTGAGGGGAGATAAAAATGCGCCTTAAAGTCACTGGCTGAGCGGCGCGGGACAAGGCGAGTGGGGCAGGTGCGCTCCCGCTGCCCAGACTCCCACCAGTCCCGGGGAAACGCTTTCCTGAGGAGCGACAGGACGGGAGTTGGCTCTTTGAGGCGTCTACGCTAGTGCTGTGGCGTCATAAAACTTTTTATCCCCCTTTCTGGATAAATTAATGAGCAATTTAATTAATAAAATCAGAGAATAGCGTAAGTGCTATGATAATGAAGTTAAATGAGCGCGCAGTAAAATATTCACTAATCCAGCACATTGGCAAATGCCCCTTTAATTCTGCTTAGCACTAAAAGGGTTTTGAGCACCATAATGAGATTCCTCTGTCTGCTAATTAATTGACACTCTCCTGAATATTCATATGTGCTAGCACCAATACGTTCCTAATTGCACCGTGGAATGGATCTCAGAGGAAAGTAAATCGCCATAGACTTAATTAAAATAATGTATGCCAGATCCAGCTCGCTGAAGACGAGACATTTGCCATCAAGCGGTGTAAGAAAGTGGCACCTGGTTTGTAGCGAAAAATGAGGAGAAAATCTTTATCCCTCCCAAGGTGAAGTCAGCAGGGGCTGCGGAGCGCCAGGCTTTTCAGCCTGGAGATCTGGAAGCGAGAGAGCTTCGCCTTCGACTGTCGCTGCCACTGCGCGACCCGCGAGGGCGGCGCGGAGCCCGTTCGCGGGCGGCGGGGCCGCGCACGGAGTAACCGCGGTTCAAAGAGGGGGGAGCGGGCTCTGCACGGCGAAGTGGGAGAAATCTGGTCAGGGATGCCCTCTACAGAAGCGTTCAGGGAAAACCGTTTGTCTCCGGCGAGGGAGGGAAGGAGGGGGAGGCAGGGAAGGAGGGAGGGAGCAGCCACATTTGTAAACTTTTCCTTGAGGGGAATCCGGTGCCTTTGAAGCTCAGGCTCTGAATGGATTGTTCTTTGCACCTCCACACTAATACTATGAGCTAATATTGTACATTTAAATTGTTCTGCTGTTAAAAGCGTGGCAAGTTGCACTGAGAAATGAGTGCCTGCCGCTGCCTGGCCGCGGCCTTCATCCCGCGCCGGGGGAGCGGGCGGTGGCTGCGCCCGCCGTACCCCGGGGCTCGCTGGGCAGGCTGCGCCCAGGCCCGCGCATCCTCCGCTGTCACTGAAAAGCAGACGCCAAGCGCTTTGCTAGGCCTTTTCCTTCCCTACCAGCTCAGGAAACGAAAAGGAAAATTGGTTTCTTGGAAAATACAGCTTTTAAAAAAATCACCACAGGTTAGAAACTAAAAAGAGTTTATTTGAAGACATACAAATGCATATTTATTATACACATGTAGGCATTAACAATGTAAATTACACCGCCAGCACTTGCTGGTTGTTTATTCATTAGATCTTTAGAAAATCTACATTGCCTGCAGATAGCGGGATGATAATGTGAAATACACAAGCAGTTTACCAAGGCAGCTCCGCCCGGCTCCGCGCGGAGCTGCCAACAGGTCCGCGGGACTCAGAGCCGGCCCCGGGTCCCTTCGGCTCCCGGAGGCGCTTAAAAGTGTGATTCTACCTTGACGAGAAAACGACTGGAACTGCCGTTACCCAAAATACAGGGCAAGGGTTTTACAGGTCGTGGCTCAAGAGAGCGAACTTAGATAGATAGCTTCCTAGTGGAAGAAATACGAAGGGGCTCCTCTGAATAACAGCGCAGACATGTCGCTCTCAGAGCTCAAAAAGCTCCGCCATTCGCAATTTTTTTTATTCCCATGTAAAATCTTCCCTCGCCAAAAGGGTAAAAAATAATCCTCTATCAAATTCTACCCTCTTTAGTTGATTGAATGCTGTATGACTACCGTATCTCCGACAATAAAGACAGAGGAAAAATATATGGGAAGAAAATCGC
>WEIV01007273.1:201750-212589 GCA_013390005.1 Calyptomena viridis
CAGGTGCTGGCGAGGAGGGGCGCGGAGAGCGGCACGACGGCCCCGCGTAACCCTGGCACTCCTCGGAGCCGTCTCAGGGATGTCCCAGGGACGGGGAGAGAGGGAGGGCTGCGGTGCTGCTCTTACCCGCGCGTGGATTTACCGCCGGCGGCAGAGGGAAAAGAGCTCCCCTGGGAAACCGGCTCCGGTCAGGAACCAGGTGCTCCAGCACAGCACCAGGAGCGATGAGCGGGAACAACAGCCTCCTCTCGGGGTTAAGGAATTTGGGTGATGCTAGCGCGGACTCACTGCGCGCTGGGCAAAGGCGAAAGGGGGGCCGGGGCCGAGGTCCGGGAGCGATGAGCCCGGGACACGAGGACCAGCCGTGCACTCCCTCGGGTGCACTCCCGGCGGCGGCGCAGGGAGACAAGAGCTGGGCCAGGGCTGGTGGCGCTTGAAATCCCCGACCGAGGGTGGCCGAGGACAGCGCATACAGGCAGTCGGCTCTGAGGAGGGTGGCGGTGGCAGGGCAGGGGCGGCCGAACCCAGCGCCGGGAGCCCCGGGCCCTGAAGGGCGCAGCTGGGCCCGGCCCCCCCGGGCACAAAGCGCACTGCACATCCCAAGCTATCAGGAATACAGGTTTGGGGAGCAGTTCTCAGTTCAGCCTTGACAGGCAGGGGGAGTTTGTTTAGTGCTCATTGGGAAAGGCACAAAATCCTTTTGAAAGGGCGCTAAGTAGTTTCACGCCAAAGTGGCAGATTTGGTGAAGAATGTGGGGTGGGACAAAGCCCCGCCGTTCCCAGAGCGGTCGGAGCGCTTCGGGAAACCGCACGGGGAATTCAAGCACACAGAAAAGCAAGAGACCCCAAATCTCTCAGCTGTCTTCTCCCTCCCGAGAAGCAAAAAGAAGCAAAACCATTAGAAAAAAATAAGAGTGCAGGGCTTAGCCGAAACGCAGCCACAACCAGCAGTCTGGAGTTGACTTTCCAAAACGGGGGAAGCTTGCTCAGAGCCTGGCATTGTGTTTTGCAGCCTAGGAAACCCTAAGAAGCTGGTACTTTCCCCCTCCCTTCTCTTTTCTCCCAACTGGTTTGTAAATATTAACAAGGTTGTGAGCTATTCTCTCAAAGAGAGTGGATTTTTTCTATCTTTGGAAAACTTCCTGGCTTCCCCCCACAGCCCCTCTCCCACTCCTCCTCTCTGCAAAGCTACACACCTGCTTGGAGCCACAAGGATTCAAAATCAATATTGTATTTGTCACTTTTCTGTCTCCTTTTCCTTTCTCAACAGACCTGCTTGCCACTGAAGCGAATTGTGGATTTATGGAGGAAAATTAGCATAAATTATTACCAAATCTGTAAACGTGTGTGGTCTTGCTTGTGGGAAAGGGGGCTATTGCAAACCTTCCATGCAGAAAGGTGGTCCATGATGGGCTCCATGCAAGGGCTGAATGGCTCTTGCATGAAATAGATTTCCATTGGGTTTGCACATTGATATAATTGACTTATGTGTATTTTATACAGTTTTCCCAACACTTCCTCTCAGCTCCTTATTTGAATAGACTTGAGAAAAACGTCTATTTGTTTTGGTTTGCTGCACAATGGGTTTGGATTCACTTGCACCCTCTCCTCCTCCCTAATGTTGGCTTTCAAAGTAAAAGGCAAATGCTACAAGTTACATTTAAAACCTATATTGTCCACGTCTATCATTTCTTGTGTGCTTAACTCGAGGTGAAACTTTGGGTATCAATTACTGGGATGACTTTGCCTGCCCTACCCCTCACACATTCCTTTGCAATGGAAAAAAAAAATCGGGCGCCTTACAGCCATACCTCGTTCGCACTCGGGGTAGCAAATGACAACGGAAGTCGACTTTTCTTTAACTTTACAGCTTGCGGGTTCCCTTTTGCGCCAGCGGTTGTTTTGTTTCTTCGAAAATAAAAGGTGGCGACAAAAAGAGGAAGAAAAGAATTCGTCAGTTTGTGAATTTTATTCACTCCCGTGCTGTTTCTGAGCAGACTTTTTCATAGGCATCCCAGGAGAGAACTTGGGCTGAGAGATAAAACCCGAACTGAGGGGTATTAGCAGTTCGGGACGGGGGGCTGGCGTGTGTGTGTGGAAGGGAGGTGTCCCTTACACCCCCATATTTGGGGGCTCTCAACACAAAAACAGAAGCCTTCTGCCGAGTGTCCTAAGGAACGCTGAAAAGAATCTGTCCTCATTTCAAAGCATTGTCTTTCCTACCCTCTAACAAACGTCCATCGTCTTATCATCTCCTACCCCTCCAAAAAAAATTTTTTTTGGAAGCTGCCTTCCTGCCCTGCCCGGCAGGCTGAAGCGTCTCAGAGTCGGTTAACTGAGCAAGGCACCTCCCGGGCTCTGAACCGCAAACACTCCCAGGCCCTTCTCTGCAAGGGGCAGAGAGTGACATGCGGCAGGGCTCCCCAAAAGGGCTCGTTAGCTCGGCAATGCGGGGCCAGTCGGCTTCTCGGATTCCTAGAAACACAATTATTTGCTCATTATTCTCTAAACGACATCCTGCCCCGAGAGAGAAGGATTAGACGGGACCGAGGGCAGCCCGGTTGGAACAAGGGGAGCGCAGTGTAACACACACGAGGTCGGCGCTAGTCGCGGTGTGAAATGCATTTTCAGGCTGCTGCCAGGTTTGAGGGAGCCCTGCTTGCTGGGGACCGTCCCTCCGAGAAGACTCCGAGGCGCCCGCAGAGCCCGTCTCGCAGCAGCCGCGCTGCACGGAGCCGCCGCCGCCCTCCCTCCCCCAGCCCGGCTATTTTTGCTGAATTAAGAAGGTGGCATTATTCTTCTTTTCAAGTACTTCTGTTAATATTGAAAAACGTGCGCTTGCATTTCAAGCGCGCGCGCTCAGCCCGAGCAGCCATTTCAATATTAATGAAATTGTTTAATCTCCTAAATTCATCGTGTTTAAGTTACGTTTTGGTGAGTTATTGACCGACTCTGAAAATATTGTTAATGGAGTTGATGTGTATTCACCACAAAGGCTCTTCCTCCCAGGGCTTGCAGCTCCCGAGACAAGCTTTAATTCTGGCTCTAGGGTGACAGGATGCACCGCAGCCTCGGGAATACACATCATACAAACTTCCCTCCTGTGCCAGGGCAAGCCTGGGACCTTCCGGGCCTGATCCTCCCCCCAGGACACACGTCTGGCAGCGAGTTGCTCGTCTGGGCTACGGTTCCAGGATCGAGCCTTGATTCCCAGGGAGGAAGAGAGTACTGTGGAGTAGAGAGACCCGCAACTCGGGTGCTCCACATCCTGCCTGCTCCTACACACACAAGTGCGCACCGAGAAACACACAGGCAGACGAACAGTCTGACACACATCACGCAAATCCCGGAGAAGGCGTCGAGTTGACGATTTTTAGCCCAGAGAGCGGTGACACGGACTGATTAGTCCAGAGCAGCCCTGCGGGACGCCCCAGCCTCGAGGCCGGCCGGCCGGAGGGCGCGCAAGCGGATCCTCCCTGGCCCCGCGAGCAGAATAGCGGCGTGGAGGTCAGCTCGTTACCGAGCACACGGGGGCTGTGCCAGGGCCAGGAGCCTGTTCGCTGTGATGTATTTAAGGCGACTCCCACGGCTTTACACCAACAGGTCCGCAGAACTGGAGCAATGGTCCTGCATGGGCTGGGGGAGGTGGGAGGGAGAGTAACTTCCCGGGGCGGCTACCGAGGAGCCTCGATCTTATCGCTCCTCGAAGGAACCTTCGCTCGAGGAGAGCGGATTTGGCAAAGAGAAAGTCTCTCGTTACAGGGAAAAAGGCTTGTCTTAAGTTAGCCAACAATACAAATCAGATAACAATGCAGAACAAACAGAATACCACAGCCAAGCAATTTCCATGTCAAACATCCCACTGCTCGGTACCTCCATTTGTAAGTGTGAATTGCAGACTAAGCTTCCTGCAAAGTCCACAGAGAGGTTAGTGCATACCTTCCCCCCCACCCCCAGCCACCGGGTACCATCGCACTGCAATTCCGCTGGCGGAGCCTTTTCACCCCTCGCCTTGTCTTCAAATGGAAATGATTCCCATTGGCCCAAGGTGTCCATGTAAATAGGTGTAAATGAAACCAGATTATGCCTTTCTCTCCAGCCCCCTCCTCCTCGCTCCCCTCCCCCTGCTCCCAAGGCGATTGTCATATGATAGCAAAGAAGTGGCACATTAATGAAGCGCCTCTACAGGGGTCTTTTCTGCTCATGTCACCACATAAAACTATCAGATGGTTAGAGGAAGGACATGGAGGCAACTACTTAGCTCATCGCGGCTCCGGAGAGGCAAACAAGCCTCTGCTACAGTCCAGCTGCCGGTGGTGTAAAAGAAGCTGATTCAGCCCGCGGAGGCGAAGGGAGGGGTGTACAAGAGGATTCCCAAAACCAAGCCAGCTCGCTGCCTCCTCGGGACTAAACCGGAGCGGAGCGGCCGTGAAAGGAGCCAAAGACACGCCGGAGGAGCGGGGTGGGAGAGAGTCCGGACTCCCAGCTGCGTCCCGGATGCGGACTGTCAACTTCCAGCAACTTTAAGGTGGGCATATGCAGGGGCTAGCATGGAGTAGGAGACGAGGGGAGGGGATGGGATTGGGTCCCCTTCTCCTTCTCGCCGAGATCAGAAGATAGAGCTATCACTAGAGTAACTTTACGGACGCTGGCTGCTGCGGGAAGGCCAGGCTAAGGGAGGCCGGATCTGGGAGAGGCACATCGCTTTTCCCCCGCCGGCCACACAGAGCTTCGGGCTGTTTTCTCCTGAGCCCACCCGTCTCTCCCCCGCCCCCACCCCGAGGGCTGAGATCCACCGTGCCCCTTCCCTGTGTCCTTTCTCCAGCCCGGCCCCAGACCCAGCGGCTGCCCCTACTGGGTGTCCGTGCAAATCCTCTCGGACTCACTCCTCTCCCCCCACCCCCGGCCCCCCCCTTGTCGCTGCCCTTCTGCAGATCTCCGCGGGTCGCCTAGCGAAGATGCCTCGCCCGGGCAGAAACACTTACAGTGATCAGAAGCCTCCCTACTCCTACATCTCGCTGACCGCCATGGCGATCCAGAGCTCCCCGGAGAAGATGCTGCCCCTGAGCGAGATCTACAAGTTCATCATGGACCGCTTCCCTTACTACCGGGAGAACACGCAGCGCTGGCAGAACTCCCTCCGCCACAACCTCTCCTTCAATGATTGCTTCATCAAGATCCCGCGCCGCCCCGACCAGCCGGGAAAGGGCAGCTTCTGGGCGCTGCACCCCAGTTGCGGGGACATGTTCGAGAACGGCAGCTTCCTGCGCCGCCGCAAGCGCTTCAAGGTGGTCAAGTCGGACCACCTGGCCCCCAGCAAGCCGGCGGACGCGGCGCAGTACCTGCAGCAGCAGGCGAAGCTGCGGCTCAGCGCCCTTGCTGCCACCGGCACCCACCTGCCCCAGATGTCCACGTACAACCTCGGCGTGTCCCAGCCTTCCAGCTTCAAGCACCCCTTCGCCATCGAGAACATCATCGCCAGAGAGTACAAGATGCCCGGAGGCCTCGCCTTTTCCACCATGCAGCCCATGCCGGCCGCCTACCCCCTCCCCAACCAGTTGACTACGGTGGGCAGCTCCATTGGCACGGGCTGGCCCCACATGTACAGCTCCGGCATGATCGACACCGCCACCCCCATCTCCATGGCCAGCAGCGAGTACGGCGCCTACGGCGTGCCCATCAAACCGCTCTGCCATGGGGGGCAGACTCTGCCGGCCATCCCCGTCCCCATCAAGCCTACCCCCGCCGCGGTGCCGGCCCTGCCCGCCCTGCCCGCGCCCATCCCCACCATCCTCTCGAACTCGCCGCCCTCCCTCAGCCCCACGTCCTCGCAGACGGCCACCAGCCAAAGCAGCCCGGCTACCCCCAGCGAGACTCTCACCAGCCCGGCGCCCGCCCTGCACTCCGTGGCGGTGCATTGACCCGGGCCGCCTGCACGGACTCTGGCTTCCCCTTTCTCCCAAAGTTTCCTCGGAGCTCTCCTCCCTCCCCGTCTCTCCCTCCTTCCGTTTCTTTCCCTTCTACTCTCTACTCTTTTCCTCGAAAGCAGAGACAGCTCCTCGCGGGAAACTGAGGTTTGCCGTTCGCGTGAGGTGCCTTTCCGCTTCGCCCCTTCAGCCGAGCCCTCCCTCGAGGCTCGGCTTCTCCTCTGGTTCTGAACTTTGTTTTCCGTTCTTCTGAGGCTAAAGGAACCTGCCCGGCCCGCCCCCTCCCGCCCGGTATGAACTGCCACTTGCATCGCTAGTTTTCCAAAAGTACTTCAGGCATCTTCGATTTGCCAGCGACCAGGCAAGCCTGGCCCGGCGACGCCTCTTTCCCTTGCTTTGTGTGGGGAAGAGCAGGGGTTTATACAGGACCGATCTTTAATACCATAAACAGGGATGGCTGCTGCCTCACTGCAGGAGAGCAGCGACGTTTCCAGCCTCCAAGCAGCAAACGCTTGGATCTTGGAAACGCCGGGAAGTGCTCGCGTCCTTTGTGCGGGTGCGTGTCCCGTCGTTACGCCCAGGGCGGGATTTCCGCGGGGCAAGGCTGCGGGACCCGCAGGCTCCGCCGNCGGGGGCGGCCGGGGCCGCAGGTGCGGGGGCGGCGCGGGAACAGGACACCGAGCGACGGAACCGCACCGGTCACTCACTCCTTTACTATAATGTTTACAAAGCGCCTGTTCTCATGTAAATACTGAACTTGCATCTGTACTGTAAATCAGATGAGGTCCCTTTTGCAGTACCTGTTGTAACGTGAATGTTTACTGTAGTTTTCAGGTGAAGGAGAAGTTAACTTGTCAACTTCTGATTAACCCGAAGATTTGGGGAGCTGAGGTTTTCTTTGTTGTTGTTGTTTTGTTGTTGTTGTTGTTAATTTTAAATTTTGTAGCTATTTATTTCATAGCTTAAAAACAAACAACAACAATAATTATAATAAAAATAAACCTGTTACCAAGCACACGACCCGACATAGCTTAAAAAAAAAGCTGCTGAAGTCACTGATAAAATGTGGAAAAGTAATACAACAGCAGGTACAAACTGTGGAGGTCATCTTGATTTCTGCTGGAGCTTTGCAGACAAGAGAGAGGGGGCTAGGGAAACTGTAAATGTTTGTGCATATGAATGATTATAAAATGTGTAAAATGCACTTTTGTTTGATATACTCCTTTCTAGTTTTAGGTAGTTTGCTGGAAACTGAACTGTTGTTCTGTTGTGAACTGCTTAAGAAAAAAAAAAGAACACCCCTTCCAAATGGCATTAGTGTCTATTGAAACTGTAAAGACATTTCTTTTTAACTTTTTTTTTCTCTGTACAGAATAAGCATGGCATTTTAAATATTGGTGTTCTTGTTCACAGCATGCGTGTTTTAAGATAAAGGTTAAAAAGTGTCTACGTTAAATTATGAACCTAGTCGTCCAAATAATATTTTCTCATTAAAATATGTAAATGCAGAGTTAGTTTCTTATTTGTCTTTTTAAAGAGTTTGATTGAGAAAAGTAAAAGCACTAGTTCATGACAAAGGAATGACATTATTCCAATATCTGGATAATTTAAACAGCTTTTTCAAGAAAGATTACTATAAATATAGTTATTAACATACCACAGCGTCTTAGATAAACTTGTCATTATCGCTCGTTTACCGAAGGGATAACACACTAAGTGTGTTCTGTGAGTTTATATACATCTATGCATACACACACATCTGCATTTGTGCCCTCTGCACTTACACCGAATATACACAGATTTACGTTTATGCCTCTGTGTGTAACTTATCACCTATGTTGTCCTAGTTACATTCTGTCAAAGAAATATAAAAATTAGTAAGCTTCTACAATACAGAGCAAACATAAAAATCTTTAAAGAATTAGTTACTTTTCAAGACTGAGAATACTGAATTTTTTGTCAGTACTGTTTTCTTACAAGTGGCATCTCAAAATCTTTTTCGAGTAATAGTGAGCTCTCATAGCCCTTTACCTGTCGTTTAAACCTCCTCAAGCACTAGAATTGGTCCAACCACTGCTATAATTTCTCCATCTCTATTGATCAACACTTGACAAAAACGGCAGGTTCCAAACTGTAACACTTTAAACTGTACCTATTTTTCAATAATTCAATATACAGTCCCTTTGAAAAAGTAAGGGCAAAGCAGTTACAATGAAAACTGGATTCGGGGCACGTTCTGCTGGGGTTCTCCAAATTTGTTAGGGATTTTACAGGGATTCTACAGCGTTGAAAATGACAGAAGCAATCTGGTGAAATTAGTAACTAAGTGTCTCGGAGATGAGGCAGTGCGCGAGTGCAGTTATGAGACAACCACATACTGAAGTGCTTACTACAAAGAAAACGATATTGTATTCTAATGAACAGACAGGATTCACTAATTCTACGGCAACGATGTTACAGATCTGTCTCTGACTGATCTCTCCATGAATTTCTGGACCATAAACACAGTAAGTGACATCCCATTTCCTTACTACATACCACAAGGTCCTTGCAAAAGTTTTAAGATTAATGTAGAGGGCAATTAATCCAGTTGTGACTATTTTTAAAAGAAAAACAGAACGGATCCCACACACAGAAAAAAAGGTGGAAAATACATGAATCATTGGGCTGATTAAAATGCATGAAGCTGCTAAAGCTTGTCAGATGGGGGACAACTGAACTCATTCATCAAGTCCAACCCACGATTATATCAACACGATCAGCTAAAGAAAGCATTCAAAACTTATCGCCAGATCAATGGACACATAACTCGACAAACTTTTCCTAAACAAGCGATGACCTACATTTTTAGACGACGAGGACGCTTTTTCTCCTTTCTTTTTTTCTTTTAAGATCTAGCAGTCAGAACAAATCCTCAAAGATGAAATCCGAGCTCAGCTAAGAAGATGAAGCTTTACTTTCAGTCTTTTTTTTTTTTTTTAAACTATATAGTAACGGCGGAGATAACGATCTGAAAAGATTACGCCTCAAAGCAAAATATTTTCAAAAGGTGCAATAGCTTTCTCCCTGCATAATGTAATAGTATGAGTCGCCACTGTATTTTTAAAGTGCCATTTTCCGCTTTATCTCTGCTATTGCCCGAGCCCGAGGACCCCCCTCGGCACCGCGCCCTCCCGCGCGCCGCGCCCGCGCTCCTACGCGCATCTCCGCCCGCGCCCCGCAATGTTGTGATGCTCATTTCAAACAAACACGCAGCTCAGCGCGTCGCTTGAATTTACTGCTTTGACTTGTTAAATCTCCCTAATGGCTCAAGTCCAATGTCAATAAACACAGATCTGAAATAGAACAGCAAGAGACAACAGCGCGGAGGGAAGGGGCGAGGGGGGGGCGAGGGAATCAGCCACGGCCGAGCTCTTCATCTCATTTTACCATTTCCTGGGGGGTCGGGGGGGAACCTTTATTTTTTTCTTTTATTTTATTTTCCAGCGAGACATTATAAGCTAGGCATACTTGATGCAAAGAGGCCGTTCATTCTAGGCAAAAGCTCTTTTCTTCCGGAGGATGAGTTTGAGCCCGGCTGTGCAAGGTAAGCCCGATAACCCAGCCGGGCTTGGCGGCTTCATGTCAGCGCATGGTATGTGAATCCTTTCTCGGCGGCGTATTTTTTTTTCTCTCTCTTTTTTTGGTTTTGTTTTGTTTTCTCTCCCCTCGACATGTGACAAGACACCACCCCACAGGACTGAATCCTCTATTGAAGACAGCCAGCTCTTTCTCACTCAGAATATTTATTTTCTCTCGGACCGCGCCTTGCAGGGAAGGGCGGTCTGTGCCAGGTAGGGAGAAAAGAACTCCCCGGCGACCCCTGAGAGGGAGTTTTATGAGCCAGCCTTTTTTCAAAAGTGGTCCTTGGGAAAGGGAGGAAAAACTTAGCAGCTTCATCAACTTCAGTGCCGAATTATCTCGGAATCTTAATATAAATGTCACTTTGTGGGTTGGTTTTTTTTGTTTTGTTTTGTTTTTATTAACAAAAAGAAACCGAGGCTGTGAAGCCTTGGAGGGGCTGTATTTGTTTCTTTTAAACTAACAACAAATTATCTAATTAATATGTTTCAATTACAGCATGAAAAAGAGAGGCTTTGGACCGCCTGCAGTGGGTTTACAATAGCCCCAGAGCCCACTATAAGAATTTACAATAACTTCACATCTGTTTCTTTATTTCCCACTTTTCGAGTCTAAAACTCCTCTTGAAATCACTTCAAACCGTGGCCCAAGTTATGAAATATGGTCTCACTGCCAGGAAAAAAAAAAGGTAGAAAGAAAAAAAGGACAAAACTTTGCAGATCGAGGCTTCATTTGCAAGCTAGAAAGTGAAAGCCCCATTGAAGAGCATTAAACAAATATATTAGAATTCTGTCACTTTATGCAATTGAGTAGATCAAATAAAGGGTCCCAGGCCACTTCATTCACTCTCATTCACTTGAATAGAAAATGCAAAGAATAGCAAACCTAGACTGGGCCACCGATGTAGATTTAGCCCTTTTTTTCTGAGAGACAAAAAGGCTGAATTTTCACAAACACATTGCTGACTCGGGGACTAGGAAACCAGCACTGAAACCCCTTTGGAATTTAAATTCATTTTATCTTCCTCTCTCTTTCTGGGTCCCTTTACGCTACAGGGCGAGTTGCACTGGCACCCTTGCTTGGAAAAAAAATACAATACAACACAACACCAACAACAAAGGTTCCAGATTTATCCAGCCGAGCCACAGTACAGTTTGGAAGGTGAAGTTTTTATTTGCGAAGAGAAAAGAGGAACCACCCACCCTTTGCCCAGGCTGCCCTAAGGATCGCAGCCCCTTCCCGGAGCGCCGGGCAGAGCTCCCGCCCGGCCGCGCTCAGGACGCTGCGCACA
>WEIV01007276.1:453-50741 GCA_013390005.1 Calyptomena viridis
TGCTCTCCTTGACAAAGGCTGCTTGGTCATTCAGGATGCTGCCGAACAAGACTGTCATCTCCAGGGTCAGTCTGGAGAGACCAAAGTCCTGAACCGCCTGCAGGTGGGGTTGGATCTGCGGCTTCCAGTGCACCTTATCACCTGCCATTTCATCCCTTGCCTATTGCTACAGGACTTTACAGTGTGGGTGTATCCTTCAAGCCTGCGCAATGGATTTTTTAGGTGAGGCTCAGCGTGCACAGAACTGGCCCCGCCCTTTACTCCTAGGGTTCATCTGTCAGGGCCTAGCGAGCTTGGACAGTGACAGCAAAGCCCTTAAGATGTAGGTTTGGTTGGAGTATCCTTCTCTCAGATGGATGGCCTTACGGGGCTAAACAAGCTCCACCTGCCCAGGTTTGGAATTAAAGTTGTACTTCTCCTAGGATGGTTGCCAGGAGGCTAGTGAGCCCATCCTACCCATGCTAACAGGAATAAACATTTGGAAAATATAAACCATTTTATAGTACAAAAAATAATGCTGTATCACAATAAAACAATTCAAGATTCAAGATGACACAAAAAAAAGATTAATTGGATTCTCCACCAGAAGAGAGTGTTCGTGCATTTCTTCTCCCACCACAAACACAGCCGAACAGGGACAAACAAACCACACATATATTAAAAAACCCCTATATACACATAAGCATGAAATATTGTACAAACCTAGGAAGCAATGCATTGTCCCTCATGGCCTACAGCCTGCCCTGCAAAGAGAGGTGCCAAGGGAGAAGCTTGGGCAGAGCAGGCTGCTACAGCCTACATTGAGGCCTTATAAGATGTGAACTCAAGCTCCACCTCACAGCCTTCAGACTTTGAGAATTTTTATAAAAAAACACTCCAATTACCAAATAACTTTAACCTTTTCAAAAGCAATTTCGCTTCAGTTAAGTAAGTCCTCTCCCGCACAATGTGTAGAGCCATACCTGAGTCACAATGTACAGCATCTACAATGGGAAGGCTTTATGAACAGGGGCTTCTGACAGCAGAGGCAAATGCCAGGGAGCTGGCTATATTTCATGCCCCTGGGAGAGGAAAGCAAGCCGATAGTGCACATGGGGCTCTCACAGCCCTGACGTTTATTAGAAGTATGTCACATCACAACATTGGGATAAACTTGCTATGAAATCTTTATTCATACTCTCCAGATACCTTTTAATATTAAGAAAACTCAAAGGTGTTAATCATCTTTGAAAGCATCCCTCTAGCATTAAAAATGCCATTATTTTCACTTACGTATCCATTTCATAGCACTCCAGCACTAAAATATTGCATTTATTTTTCACAGAAATGGATTTAGACACATAATAGAAACCAGATTCAGAAATCTACACTGAAGGAGATACAAATGGTATCTCTAATATAACCACTAACAAGAATTAGAAGAAAAATCAGAAAAAAATTGGCACCGATCACCCTGGTTAGTCTAATTTAGAAAACAGTAGCCAGAAACAAACTCAACACAAAACAATTAGAGTCCTATGCCAGACAGCATTTGAAAAAGAAAAATGAAGGGATTAATTTTACAGTTCTGCAGAACCACAACACAATTTGACTTGCAATTAACACCACCTTCAATCCAAAGTCTATTAGCAAAATAGACACTTGGTCTGAAAATGAGGATAAGCTCTCTTTAAAGCTGCATATGCCCAGAATATAACAACTTGAAAAGTTTTCTTTATTGTGAAACCTGAGCTAGAATCTTCCAAAAAAAACCCCCACCTGATCAATAAGAATATAAATATGCCAAAGCAAAGTAAAATCAATAGACAAATCTCCAACATATGATAAACCACAGGCCACTGAGTTCTATTAGCACTATGGAAAAGACACAGCTTATCATCACAAGTTGTCACAAACAGTAGAACAAGAGATGCACAAGCAACAACACAGGCCTTCCCCCAGGTGAAAACAGTAGCTAATCTTTGGTGAAAACCTTACAAATTGTGGACACACCAGAGGGCTGCAGGTGATCTTGAAAAGCTGGAAAACCAGTCATACAGGATGAAAAGATTGCTCTTTATGGATTTCTGTTTGCCTTTGTTGTAGTGCAAAAACAAAAGCCTGGAGATAGAACCTACAGGATTTGGACACACACAGTTTCAAGAGCTGTTTTGCAATGTCCAACCTTCACTTTCCAGTTTCCTTCAACACACAAAGATGTCCATCTCCTGTTTTTTTATCAATTTCTTAAACGTTCCTTTACTGGTACTCTTCTGATCTGCTACTTACAATCTTCATATACAACAGCAGGCAATTAATCACTTTTTGCCACTCTGGAAAGACCAAGGTCACAAAATTTTTTGAAGACAGCACTTTAGTACTCACTAGCAGTTGAAAAAGTTACATGTTAGGAACCAAGATCAAGACAAAAATCCTTATGCCTACTGTTTTAATGTAGAATTGAACTAGCACAGGACTAGTGCATGCACATCCTATAAAAATGCCCTATAATACTCATATAACATGCATGCCCTACTATAAAAATAGACGTAGCAGAATTAGAAAAGACAAAGACAGATAAAAATGCTTCTGCAGGAAGAGACACTGAGTGTAATAGGATTCTTGAGCTTGGAAAAGACAGGGAGGAGGAAGGATGTCACAGAAATCTGTAAAATCCTGAATGATGAGAAGAAGGCAAGAATGAAAAGGAAATAATCATTTACTGTTATTTACTGCTTCCTAAGCAGAAAAGCAATAGGAATCTAATGAAATTATTGGATAGCAATTTTATAACAAAGGGAAATACTTTTTCATATAACACATAATTAAATTATGCAGTTCCTGGTCACAGGATGTTGTGGATGCCAGAAATACAAATGAGACAAAAAATGATTAAACAAATCCATGTTAGAAAAGTCTACCGAGGGTAATTAAAGAAAATAACATGAATGACATACCAAGTCTGAAAATCCTAAGACAATCAATTGCTGAAAGTGAAAAAGATACAATAGTGGGAGGACCACTTTATGACAGCCCTGTTTTTTGCTTTTAGTGAAAGTTTCTGCTGTTTACCACTTTCAGAGGCAACCATAAAGAACTACATGAGCCTAGGGTCTGCTGAACATGGCCATTTGGTGATGTACAACATGGAACTGCAACTTCTGTAACTCTTATAAAAGCTCTGGCTTCCAGTTAGTATATTAGTTTGCACTGGAAATAGTGAGATTAACAACATTATTGCAAGACTTTTATCAAAGTTACCACAGCAGTTACACTGGGTCAGATTAAAAAGCCACATCTGATACGAAAACTCTCAAACCAATATATCCAAGCTTCCTCTAAGGGATTTATATGTATATTCCTGGAAGGAAAATACACAATGTATTTTTTTCTCATAAACACAACGGTACAAAGTTTCCTACCCCGGGATACAGGATAACCTCATATGACAGCAAGAAAGGAGGTACCGGACTGAATATTATTTTTACATATTTGTCACCTTCATTTTATATTAACATGTATCCAAAAGGAAGATTTTACTACTTTTATACCGGATTGTGCAGAGACATTTAACAGATATAAATTTATTTATAGACAAATACAACACTCGGTCTTAAATATCCTTATGAATAAGGTATGGGGAACATACTAAAACTACTGCAAAGAGCAGTAACTAACAGCAGATCTCGTCTAGTGATTACTGCAGAGAAAAATGCTGTGGAGAGGTAATTAACACTGCTTAAACTACAAGCTTTTACACATGACAATTACTACAGTTCCAAAAAGCTCTTATGTCAGTAAATTTTTACAGTCTTGCTTTCCCTGTATTATTTGCAATCCAGAAAATTTCAGAAATAGCAGAGATGACGGCAACATCCTGTATCTGAGATACTAGCCAGAAATTCAGTTTATGCACTGATAACAAATTCTCAGTTAATCCTGCCACCTTCTGAAAACAGAATCAGGCCAGATAAAAGACTGTGGCCAGCGAAACACACAATCCTGACATAGCATCTGTAAAATGATAATCCAAAGGAAAGTAACTAAGTCAAAATAACCTGATCTGGTGGCCTTTACACTGACCTTTTTGCAGAATTTACTCTGTTTACCCATCTGCAAGTCATAAAATCCCAAAGCACATCCAACTGAAAGATCTTCAGCATATTACCACGAGGTAGTTGATTTGTTCATCATTGAAGAATTCAATCTGTAAGGCTCATTCCTTTCAAAAGTTTAATTTTAAAACACAAAAGAAATTGAATACTACTCTTGTGAACTTACAGTTGTTTTCAGCATTTTAGACAGAAATTTTTACAATTTTATGTCCTGTTGTATCTGGTACTTTTTAAAACCCCAATTCCTGGAGTCATGAGAAAATTGCAGCTTGTCCACTGGAAAAAAAACCCAACCCCAAATCCCTTTCATTATAACCCACAGAATCTCCCATGTTTCCCTCTCAATAAAAAAAAAAAAGCTGAAAAAATAAAATCAGAATGAAAGCTTAACCCTAAAAGATGAACTGTGACCTAAAATTTACTCTTGCTTTTGAATACATATCTACTTTTTTTAGACTCTCATGTGGAGACAAAGTGTATTTGTTCCAAGAAAAATTTATAACTTTGTTTTCATTTCATTTTTAATTGGTTTATTGGTGTAAACTGAAGCAATTATTCATCTCTACTATAGCCTTTACAAATGCAGGATATCTATAAACATTCTGTGCAACTAAAATGAGGATGTTAAATTAAATGTATTAATAATAAAGGTGCAACATTTGAAAACTCCCTTCCCTCACTTCTACTTCCAGTGCTCTGTCTGTTCATTTGCCTTGCCTGCAGATGGGATGGTTTGCAGACAAATGAGATCTAATGTGAAAATACTAGATATATTCCCTCACCTGCCATAAAGTTTCTGTTGTACACCTGAATACCTGAAACATAACCAGCAATTACTATTACCAGAGTATTTCAAGCGTAGTTTGCAGGAATGAAACTTTTAAATCAGCAGATTTTGTCTGTCCTTTCTTTTTTTTTAATACTGTAAAATAGTTATTGCACTGATGCTAGCAAAAATTTGGAAGTAGTGAACCTGAAACATTGGTTGAACATGTAGATAGCATCTCTTTTTACTTCTGGCAGAGAGAAAATCCATCCCTCTGCATCATTCCTGGAAAACCACGACTAAGAACTGATTTTTATGCTGGACTGCTGAAACTTGCCCCAGATTAAGGGCAGTCTCTCTCAAATCAGAGACACCTATTCACCCCAAAAAAGCAGTTTCCTCTGCGAACTGTTGAGTACACTAGAGCATGTACCACTATTTTCCAGACCAGCTTCTTGGAACTAAAACCAAAATGGATGTAGACAGAAGCCACTGGGAGTTGTGGTTTAACTCCAGCCAGCAACCAAGCACCTCACAGTTTCCATGTCACCTTACTTCCAAGGCACCTTCTTTTAAGAAGCTGCCTTTCCCCTGTGAAGTAATTGTAGGATTAGACAACCTTATGAAAGAGGAATTTCCCATAAAGAAGTACACCGAGTATATTTAAAGTACAGAAATCTGGAGTATGGTTATGAAAGAGAGAATTCACCTATGACATGAAATCAAGCAAAATATACAAAATCACTTATGACATGGAATCGAGAAATATAAAGCATCAATCTTCTGTTAAGGAACAAAGATTAATTTTGATGTTGTTGGTCAGCTCTATGGATCACAAATCTAAAACATCACTTGTTAATTCACTACTGAAATAATGAGCATTCAGAAAGATACCTTTACAGTATTAACTACACACTGTGCATGCTGCAACCTCAGCTATCAGAGACCAGCTGATGTTCCATTAAGCAGAATTTTTATTAACAGACAAAATAATTGCATTCATTATCCAGAGCTAAGTGACACATTCAATCAGTGCTATGAAAAAGTAAAATAGAAGTGTTACTTACAGTTAATAGATGCTCCTGTATAGTTCAACATGTACTGATCTGCTACCAGCATCCTTTAAATTTGCTATATTATACATGTCCCAACAGCTTCATATTCTCCTTCTGTGTAGCATCTCCAGCTCAAATATGGTACAATACACTGCTATGTTTAAACAGACACTTACTTAATTAGTCTAACCAGGAATGGTACTTTGGATGGGAGGAAAGAAAAGCCACCCCCATTCCACTGCCGGTACATGTAACAGGAAACACCACATGTTGACCATATAAATGACTGCATTCCCTAATAAGCCGGGAAAAAATGAGAGAGATGGTTGTATAGGAATTACAGTGGTGTGTGCATACAGTGCATTCTCTACTGAATTGTTTCCAGCTTGCAAGACATTGATGTATTTTCTGACTGACTCTGCTCAGGAGACACGCTTTTGAAACAGTACTTTCAGCTCACAAGCCATTAGATATCAATCACACCAAGATTTAATCAGCTCAACTTTGGACCAGAATAGCCCCTCATCCTGCAAATCAACCCCTGGAAATGTATTTATGATGTTTTTTTCTCTTCAGCTCCCCGTATAAACATAGAAAATAAAAGCTTAGGAAAACGTAAAAAAAAAGATCCACTCTTTGAAGACAAAATTCTTAAGACTGCAAACCTCTGACTCCCTGAAGGTATGCTGCAGAAATGGTAAAAATTGATTTAGCGAAAGGCTTCTATTAGTTGTTCTCATGGCAAAGTCCCTCCCCTTGCTATAATCAATAATTTAAGCAAAGCCAAGAATCACGTCAGCAAAAATGACCACAGTAACTTGACTGTCTCTTCTTCGTAGAGTAGAAGTAAAATTAAAGTCTGAATGGGAATGTATTCTAATTAAAAATTAATTTGGCCAATCTGAATTGTGCTTTTTGGCTTTCATTTTGAGAAGGGGAGGAGGCACGGGCTCCTTTGTTCATTACTAAAAACTTCTCAGGTTCAGAGAAGTGTCCAAAATCCACTTTCAAAAAGTAAAAGATGACATAATCTTAAGAGTATTTTATCAGTTACAGCCAAACAAGAAATGTGCTCCACAGAGTTAAACACAGAGTTGTGTATTATGACAGTGCTACTCCTGTCTCTCAGTACCCTGCAATAATCTCTGAGTAACTGATGCAGTGATTGAGCCCTGCAGAATCTCAATGCAAAAGCAATTAAAAACAAAATAACAGGAAAAATTAATTTAGTTAAACTATGTCACTGTTTAGGGCAAAATAGTTTCATTAAGAAACAGTTTCAGGCATAGTTTTGAGAAAGACTTATTTCCAGGCTTTTGCTTGAAAATCATACTAGGTAATAAATCAGTCCAGTGTATCAAATTATGATAACGGACATAAAAAACAGCAGTTAAAAACAGTCCCTGTAACACACTACCATATAAAAATGGATTAAAATGCCCCAGAGACACTTTGAGTAGGGAGCAAAAGTATATACTACAGATCTGGGGTTACCCTCCCCCTTTCCCCAAGAATTTCTCATCACTGAAGTATTGTGGATAAATCTACTGTGCAAACTGAAGGACACACACTGCTAGGCTTTAGAAATCCAGACCTCAGACACTACAAGAAGCCCATTTTATATCCTTATCTTGAGCTCTGTGGCATTCAGATATAGGACATTTATGACCTAATGCTGAGTACCCAGGGGCTCCATACATCTCAAAATGAAGCAACTGAGGCTTAATGGCAAATGTATGTGCTTTCATGGGATTGCTTAAAAAAAGACTTCATGTCCTTTAAGGCAGGGATCACACATCCACTTTCAAGCGAGGATTGAGTTCAAAGCAAGGTCTCTGCAGCACACCAAGTCCTATCATACAAGACCTTTCTGGGCTCATGGAAATGCTCAGTATTTCTCTGAATGTACCCACCTTCTCTTGATGCAGCAGCAATGAACTGAAGGCTGCATGCAGCATCATCTCTTCCATGTTTTGGTGGTACATGCTATAGATTTCTTTATATTCAATACCATAACTTGCAACAGCACACTTGTGACTCAAGGGGTCCACAACACCAATTCAGCCAACTCCATGTCGTTAAATAAAGATGATTTTAATTTCAATCAGCTGATGATGACTTGTGTGAGAATTCAGCACCGAGAGACTGGGGTCTAAAGGAGCTGTTAACTCAGGAAGATTAAAAGAAATACCTATAGGTGCAAAAATATCAGGGCAGGAACTAGATGATGATCTAGTTCTGTGTCCTTCACTGCACAATCATATTCCACTAAGGCCTGAACTAGGGATCTGACTTTCTCTTAGCAGTACTTCAGTATTAAATTAGTTTGACCTAGAGCTTCCCTGTTTTTGTCTGCTTTAAATTTTCAGAACTTCTGTGAAATAACATCCCGGCCTCAAGCAAAAGAAAAATCCCCAATACTCACTTCTGCTTCACTATCAATCTTAGTCCATCCTATTTACTGTTGCTGTCTTTATGCTAGTCCTACTTGCCTAACCTACTGACTGTGAACACCTTTCCTTGCTTCCAACTCTCCCTCAGTTTGTGCCAAGTTGTCATTTACCTCCACACCTGCAGTTACTCTCCTTTTGCTTCCCCCTCCAGTGCCCTCCTCTTGACAAGCTTCCAGGTCATACTCCCAACCCATCCTCCATATTCCACAACTCTTTTGTTCCCCTATCAGCTTTCTCCTCTGCTGAGAACAGCAGAGAGACTAGCTCATCATTCCTGCTGGGACGCTGGTATCATTGCAGGTGCTCAGAGGAACAACTGCACGGCCCAGGCTTTGCATTTCCTCTCTGCAAAGTGCAAAAAGGCAGGAATCACTTCTGAGCAGGAAACTGCCCAAACTGTACCAGGCATCCCCAGCTTGTACACCTAGATGAATCCCTACTACTCCAGCAAATACAAGATCCTCCAAAAGCTCGGTGGCCACTGTCAATACTCATTCTGGTCAGTGGCAATGCCATTCCTCTACCACATGTCCCACAGCTGAGATATAAGAGCCCAGATGACAAACAAGCACCCAAACAGGCTGTAAAGAGCTTCAGAGCATACGGAACCTACCTAGGAAAACATACCCTTGTTCTCAGCTTGCCTTAACAAAGATGAGCCTGGCACATAAACGGTCCTCCCAAAGGTAACACTGTTTTTTCCTTCTTTCCCCAGAGATTTCTATACCCGTTTCAAAGCATCAATCAGGCGGATTGAAGTTTGGCCTGACTTCTATGCAGCATTCAGAAGTGCTGAGGCAGAGGTTTACTGGATCGATTTTGGTCATAATTTGTTATTATCTGAACAGCTTTATGAACTCAGAATTTTTTTTTTTTTTTTTTAAAGAGAGATGTTTAGTCTGATACCAACTTATGGGGTCTTTTCTTCTGTGTAACTTTCCTGCCTTGCCATCCCTCTGAAATCAAGATCCTGACTTTTTCCCATTACCTTATCTTCTATGAATTGTTTTCCATTCCTCTTTGCTTGGTCCTCTATCTGACAATCCTAGGCATAGAAGAGCTTTTTTGGCAATGTACATTCAACCTCAAAGAGGACAAGCAGGATCCAGAATTACACATGTCCGTCCCTAAACCACAAAAGCTTGAAAAGTTTCCAAAACTAGTTTGACAAATTAAGTACCTGACATGATTAAGCTATTCACCACTTCTGAAACTTGAGTTTGCCCTACAGACGCTCAGCAGTTTTCCAATTTGCTACAGCACACAAAAAGCAGGCCCTAATATCTCTTAACATTACACATCAATGTAAACTGCATTATGGGGTTAGAGAAAAGTGCTCTGAACATCTTATGAGCTACTCTACAGCTTCCACTCAGGAAGTAAATATGATGCTGGCATTCACTTCCATGTGTAGTCCTGCCACCACCTCTATTCTCTGTTGCCACCTTTCACTTTCCCCTTCTGCTATTCTACGTGTTCCAGGAGCTGGCCCTGCAGGCATTTGTTTACTCCGAAAATACGCATTTTACTGAGTAGAAAAATAGCCATTTTTAACACATTCAAAATCATAGTACCGCACTTGTACAAAGCAGCACTGATTTTTTTCTGTATTTGGAATTATGTGCTTTACTAAGCTAGCACAGGAAGTATCCTTGAAAAGACAAACACCAAACAAGAAGTGAAGTATCAAGGGCAAAATAACTCAGCTTGTTAGACTCCCAACAAGTGGCCAGAAGTTCAGCTGGACTAAGGTCAAAATCAATGAAGCTCTGTCAGGACAGGGCCACATTTGCTATTATTTGTAGCCAACGCACTGAGGTAGCCACAGAAATGCTTTGGTAGCATAGCAAAGCCACCACAAGGCAACTGTCTTTGAACTCAATCTCCCCCAGCCCTGGAGCACCCACGGAGAGATGTCATGCTAGGAGAGAGCAGTGTTTACAAAGAATATGACAAACCATCCTAGACCCTTTAAGCACAATATAGCAGAGATTAAACAAGGAGTAATTTTTTTTAAAAAAACTCAGACATGGAAAACAAACATTTAGTTTCTGCACTGCAGAGCAGATCTTTCAAACTCTATCCAGATGGTCAATTCATCTGTGAGTGTTACTTAATGTGCATCTTGCTCAGCCTGTGGTTGCTTCTCCAGAATGCAAGTCCTAGTTCTTGCCTCCTGTCTGTTGGCTGTCTTAGACACCACCAGGCAGGTCCTTGAATCAAACCCTCTCTGGGGAGGAAAATGAATGGCTCTGATCAACTCATTCTTTATCTTTGTGTTAAACAGGGAGTTATGAAACTGCAACCATGACCATACAACACACCCTGGAAAGCCTCTTCTGTAGTCCCAAATTCTGGTAATTGCACACAGCGTTTGGGAGAGGATGTTAGTTGCTAATGTACAAAACATCTATCCTCCCACTCCTGAATGTAAGCATATTAATTCACTTTTACACTTAGTTTTATTAACTATTCCAATTAAAACAGATGCTGACCACCACTCTTTATTGTGGAATCTTTGTATTTCAAGACAGAGCACTTATCCAAGCATCCAAGATACAGATTTAGGTAGCTCCACTGAGAATCACAGAGTACCAACCTGACAGCCCAACACAGCAAGCTGCCTCCCTGTGCAACTGATAGCGGCAGAGTGTACTCAAGGGAATCACCTTTCAAATTCAATTTGCTATCAAGTTTGATTTATTTTATGGGCTTCTACCAGTAGATCTTGATATTGTGAACACTGGGTAACCATGTTGCCTTTTAGATTTCATTTCTTTTTAACTGGCTTACTTTTTCTTCCCTAAAATTTTTATAGGGATAGCTAAGTAAGAGACAAATGTGCCGTTAGTTACTCCACAGAATGTTACCTATGCAAACATTGGGGACATACAGCAATAGTCACCTTTCCTACCAGTCAGCAAATGGTCTGAGACTATTTTATAGTCTGTTTTATATTTCTATATTTCTGTTTTATAGTCTGAGACTATAAAACATGCACAGTTCTTTAGGCATAGCTATTAGCAACATGAAAGATTATAAAAACACCATCTCAATATTAAAAGTTTCCAGGCCTTTAGGATGCATAGCAGGTGTGAACTAGAGCATCTTATACACAAAAATCTGAAAATTGGGTCTTTGCCAAGGATCCTAAAATTGTATAGGTGATAACACGTTTTTTCTCTAGTATTACAGGATTTGTGTTAATCCACAGTGTAACTGAATGTATGTTTATTATTATAAATCTTTTTTCCCACTCAGGAACACAGAAGACATGTTCTGTAGAAAACAACATACTTGTTGTCTATTTCAGATAGGTACTGCAAAGGAAAAATAGTGCTTCTAAAAGGACATCCATTTTAATTTCAAAGATGCTGGTTAAAATCAGAGGCAGAACTGAGCACTGGTATAAATCTTTCCAATTAGTTCATGATTTGCCATAATTTTTATTGTATTAGAAGGCTATTCTACCCAGACGTATTGTTACTTCAGAATACTGAGCTCTATTTACAAGAGTGACACTCCTGATCCCCAAGGGCCAGTCTCACGGCTGTCATTTCTGTCTTGGACTGAACTTATTTCTTTGTAACCAGCTCTTAAACTGCCCTGCTCGATTTGCTCAGAGACCAGTAGCAGGCAGTCATTTGGTATACAGCAGCTGCATATAGTAGCAGCACCCTTGAAAAAAAGGACACTTTGATTTCAACCAGGGAGAAGCAAAGCATTGTGTGAGCCAAAGGCTGAGAGGCTGGGGAGCCAAAGGAGGCAGCTGCCCCTGTGCAGTCTCCCACAGCTCTGAAGCAAGTAAGGAGACTGTAAGACCCCTGGCTCCAAGCTCCAAACTCATTGAAGGGGTTTTACTTTAAAAGTATACAAGACACCAAAAAACATCTGCTCTCCAGATATTTTAAAAGGGCCTTCAGTCCTTTTAATATCTTGAGAGAGAGAGTGCAAGAGAGAAGACATTACATACATTTTCTCAGGAGATCAAAAAACACACTTTTACTGGCAAACTTTAGAAAATAAGCAAACTTAGCAAAAGTTTAAAGGGAAACATTCAAACAAAATAAAGGATTTCACAAAGTATTGACTTAGCACATGCTAACCCTTACAACTTAACAAAATCCAACCCATCTGGCTCTAAGTTACCCAAAATATCAAGAAAGGAGATGAGAAGTAAAAAAAGAGAGAGAAAAAAAGAGAATTATAGCTACCAGCCTTAGTCTGTGCAATTCCGACTTCCACATATGCAGATGGCAGGGTCCAGCCCATAGAGACCACACGTCTCTGGTTTTATCTGCTCTGACTCCTCTGTGGCCACCCCTCCAGGCAGAACTTCTGGCCCACTGGCCACTCTAAATCAGAGTGAGGGGCAGTGCACCAGTGCACCAGCCATTCTGGGGCTGACTTAAGGGTCCAGGGTGTGGTGTGGGACAGTGCTCCTGGTATGCAGTGGCCGACAGCTGCTCTAGGGCTGCCCAAGGCGGCTTCATGGAGCTGGGGTATGGAACAGAGCACCCCTTCACCTTTGTGAAATTTGACCTGTCCCTTACCCCCCACACACATGTGAGTTGGTCCGAACAAATAATTAATATAATAATCAGTGTCTGACAGAGGGCGACTGTCCTAGAGCCTTGTCCACACCCAAAACCAAAGACCTCCAGGACAGGCACTGCCAAGGCTCACTGCACAACTCTCCAGTCGGGANTGTATTGGGTTACATAATTCTTTCATGCATATTCAACCCCTGGCCCCACCTGTCCTGGCCTTGTATGTTAATTGGGTTCACGCCCTTCTGAGCATGCATCCTTTGCTTTGGTGGTCCCAGAAAGGCTCCTTTTGGTGGTCAAAGGCCAGTTCTCCTCAAGTTGAACTTTTGAACTTTTCTCCTCTTCGCGTGCGCTCTGGTTGTTTGGTGTTATCTTGAGTGAGTTTTGTTGATTCCACCAGTTTGGAGACAGGAGGTTTCTTTATCTGTCTCTTGCATCTTTTGGTCTCCCCCCTCGTATTGTCCTTTATCAGTAGGTGTCTCCAGAAATTTACATTTTCTTAGCTCTTTGTATCATGGCAAATGTTTAATTCATGTGGCTAACTTAAGCAAAAACCCTCAACCTCTGTTTCAAGATAGAAGGTGTAATAACATAGGATGTGTTTCCTTTGAAAACTAGACTAAGAAAATTTTCTTGAGAGATGAGGAGGAAGCATTCCCCATGATTGTTGGGACCAGTTCTGGCCCATCTGCAGTTTTAAAAACACCCGGAGCTGGTGTCTGGTTATTCACAAGACTCTCCAAATGACAGCGGATTCAGCTGGATAGATACAGTAGATCCCAGAGGAGATAAAGTGCCTGAGGCCAACAGAGGCAAGCTTGCTTTGTGGAGGACTGCCTGTAGTGCTGGGTGTCAATCAGCTCTGGTGGCAAGTGCATGCCTGTCTCTAGGAACAGGCTGCCTGAAAATCAGCTTGGCACATGCTAAGCATCTTGATGATATCCCATTACTTTGCTAACTACAAGTCTTTTCTGCTTCTCGAATCACCTCAGACTCTTTGAAGTACTGAACCTCAGAAAGAAGGTTAGATAGCTGAAAGTGCCCATAAAACTATCTGAAAGTCGAAGTCAATGTAGTTCTTGTGAAGAACTACAGCTAATTTCCTTGGAGAAGAAAGAGGAGTTTCCTCAAAACACAATTCTACTGTACTGCGCTTGAGGTGTTCAGTGCCCCTATTCTTAATGGACTCCATTGTATCTGTTTAGCAACATTAACATTTGTTTAAATAAGTCAGTTGTGCATCTTTAAGTTGAGTTGTCTTGTTTTTGTCTCCTTACTGAGAGAGAGGGTCAAGGCTCTTGAAGACACCTTTTCATTAAACCACATGTAGAAGTATCTTGCCCTAAGGAAAGTCCAAGAAAATCCTCAGTGCAATCACTTAAGAGTAAATTTTTCAGGGCTTTTGAATTACCTAGCTCCCAAAGAAAACACAGGAAAAAAACCCAACAAAGACATTTCACAAAACAACATTCAGTTTTCCAGGAATAAATGAATTGTGTTAACAGAGGGAAAAGGAAGACAAAACAACTCAGAAGCCCTGAAGCTCTGAAAGAAGCGTATTATTATTTTCAAGAGGAAAACTCTCTCTCAGGAAAACTGTATTTCTGTCATATTTCTAAATATTGCTAAAAACAACCTCTAGATTTAACACCAATAATTCTCCAGTTATCTGCTGGACTACACTCTAATTTTGTGGATTAACTCTTCTCAAAACTGGGGGAATTTTTTCCTTCCCAGAAGTCACATAATAAGCTCTACCACAGATTTTTCTCCCTTTGGCCCCAAACATTTATTATTCGAGCATAAATGTAAGGCTTGGAGAGCATTGAGCCATGAAGATCCCACATGATACTCTCCTCCTACCCCAGATGCAGTGACAGCGAAGAGCCTTGTCCACACCCAAAACCAAAGACCTCCGGGACAGGCACTGCCAAGGCTCACAGTGTGGGTTTTCGCACGGTCCCGGAGGCATAATGACGAGANGCCTTAGTCTGTGCAATTCCAACTTCCACATATGCAGATGGCAGGGTCCAGCCCACAGAGACCACACGTCTGTGGTTTTATCTGCTCTGACCCCTCTGTGGCCACCCCTCCAGGCAGAACTTCTGGCCCACTGGCCACTCTAAATCAGAGTGAGGGGCAGTGCACCAGTGCACCAGCCATTCTGGGGCTGACTTAAGGGCTCCAGGGTGTGGTGTGGGACAGTGCTCCTGGTATGCAGTGGCCGACAGCTGCTCTAGGGCTGCCCAAGGCGGCTTCATGGAGCTGGGGTATGGAACAGAGCACCCCTTCACCTTTGTGAAATTTGACCTGTCCCTTACCCCCCCCACACATGTGAGTTGGTCCGAACAAATAATTAATATAATAATCAGTGTCTGACAGAGGGCGACTGTCCTAGAGCAACAGAAACCTGTGGCTCTCTAGTGCTGACTGTCCCGCATCTCAGAGACCTTCCTAATTACAGGGCTATTCCCTGCTGTGAAAGGAGGGGGTTTTGTTCAAATTAGCATAAAAAAGGAAGCGAAAGCAAATTTCAATTTTCTTCTTGGTTTTGAGGCAGAGAATTCCTTTTATTTCCTTAAGAATTCTCATTTCAAATTCATTAGCAATTATTACACAGAGCACTGCACTTTACTACGGAGGAGTAATTTTCCACTGAAGTTGTTTTTCAGGTGATAAAAAGATTAAGAAATGTGCCTGCCTTCTACAGATGTTCTGGTGAACTCCTTAACAAAAAACAAAAAAGAAATCAAGCCACAAAGAGTAAACAGCTCCAGCATCACCCTCATCCTCCCCTAGGTTTGGGCTCTGGGGCACATGCTTTGCTGCTGCTTGCACCACTCAGATTCATACAATTTTGGTCAAATTGATGAATACATATATATAGAAAGAATAGATTGAAACGATACGGAATAAAGAAAACTCCATAACTTTTGATTATTATGAAGTGGGTATGTAAACNACTTGTTTGAGGGCAAAGAGATATCTGCACCAGTTGTGATTTTTGCTGTTTTCTACAGCAGCAGTGTTGCTTTTTGCACTCCCCCTTTACAGCTTCCCAGAAGGAGCTGTAGGGGAGCCTGAGAAACTGTCTTGTTTTATCATGTCCAAAAGCTGTCCTGGCATTCACAGCAACTCCCCATTTGGTTTCTTAGCTCTCCTTTGTTGTAGCAATTGTTAGTCTATTTTGGAAAAATCTGGAAACGCTTTTGAAACAATTTTATCAGTGTAGAGGTAAATTCAAGATAGTACATAAACATAGCGGACTGATGTCTGTAAATTTCAAGTTGCGACAGCTGGATGTTTTCAAGAGTCCATGAATACTTACATATACAGGGATCTTAAAACCATAGATGCAATCGACTATGACAGGTCCTGTGTCCTACTTGGTGATCTCTGACAGTGACCATGGAGATGAGAAAGAAACACCACGACTTTGATCTTGAAAGATAATTTTGAGATTTTCTAGGGCTTGCTGTTTATTTTTAACTCTGCTTTTCTATAGAGACTGAACTCAGATATCTGGACAACTGCTTTTCTATAACCGTTTATAATACATTTTTTGCTAACATGGTGACTGTAATGGAGAATTTTAACTATGTCTGTTGTATAAGAGTGGTGAGGTATGAAGACTTTGTTAATTGACTTTACATGCAGAAAACCATTTTTTTCCTCAAGATTATTATGAGGAGTTAGGGCTCATTTCACTTAGAGGTCTTTTCTGCCTGGAAGAGGCATTCTTTTTATTTTTGACCCACAAACAGCTTGGATGTCTCTCCTTCTCCAGCCTTGCAGAGCAGGTAACTCCCTGAAAAGATAACTTTTTCACAGACAACCGTGGAGCCCCAGCGAGGTGAGGCCAATCAAGGCACTAAGAAGGCTTGGAAAGGGAGAAGTTTTGCATTCTTTCATGCTCAGTGTATGTGCCATTAAGTTTAGTGTTCTCGCCTTTGAAAATAAATTTTCCTAAGTCCTTCCACTGGTGTTTTGGGGTACCTGCATTATCTTTCTTCACACTTACAATTTTTAATTTTTTTTTCAAGAAAGGAAATCCCCCACACTCATCAAGAGAAAGTTTCCCTTTATTTCCACAGTGCAAAGAAACTACATCTTGGGTAACACTTGGTTATTTAGCTAAGCAAACTTGCCAACACCTCAAAACAGCTCAAAAAATTCCCCCCCCGAGTGCTGAATGAACTTCTACACCATACAGTAGCAATATACATGTGGGAAGAAAATTTTAAACACAATATTTAAAAAAAAGAAACAGCTAGCTCATAGCATCTTAGGCCATACACTTACTTAATTTATTTGGAATTACTCTAATTTAGTTTTTAATGAATATAAATTTTCTACCTATAGTTTCTCACTGCCAAACCAGAGGCAAGTACAAAGACAGAAGAAGCCAACAAACTCAGACTTAAGATATCTATATATCTCTTATTGACAAGTTCTCCAGAAAATGCTATCATTGATGTCACTTACACTACATAAGTATCCCAATAAATAGTATTAACTCAAACTTCAATTTTAGTAAACTGAAAACTTTTTGATTTTGCACACAAAGAGGTGACTTCATAAAAATTTTCTCATAACAGGAAAGGTCTGTTACGTATCAAAAAGATCAGAAGATCCATAGTATGTCCCCATAGTAGAGATTTCTGGGTTTGATTTTCAAAAAATGCTACACATTAAAATAAAAATCCCTATTGTCTTAATCATGCATGACTGACAGGTAATGTACTGTGAATTTGGACCATGGTGGCTTCCAAACACCATATAATCTCTAAAATAATTTAAAATACAAACCATATACGACGAAATTCTTTAGCCCAATGGCACTCCTGAGAATTGGATTGCCTCCCCTTATTTTGACAAAGTTGTACCTTTATATCACAGCCATATATATGGCTTGAATATCAAAAAAAAGTGACAAAGTCCATTAACTAGAGTAAATGAGATCTTGGAGTTTTAAAAATAATACAGATGTGTTGTAAAGCACAACAGAGCCAATGCAGCAGGTATCATTACTGTTCAAATAAGCTCAGGCTTTCAAAATATGAAATGCTATGGTTTTACCTTTTGAGTTACTGTATGGCACTTCTGCAAAAGGAAAACAAAGCACAGAAATTCAATGGCACAGGGTTTGGAAGGACTTTTTTTTTTTTTTTTTTAGAAAAAAGCATTAACAAATGACTGGGGTGGAGTGGGAACACTCAGAAAGACGTATATTAGAAAATAAAAAACCTTTGCTAAAGCTAAAATTTCTCGTTCAGAAAAGTCCATTTGTTGTGTGTAGGCAGCTAACAGTAGTTTAGCATCTCCAGACAACATGTACCCATTGATTAGTGAAGAGCAATTATTTATAAACTAGCAAGAAGTGCAGTTAGCATGTATTTAAGACTCTGTGCATTCACAGGGGCCCTTCTTAAAGCTGCTCTGATTGAGCTGCCAAGCATTTGCAAGCAGACAAGGAACTGCATGTAAAGCCAGTGCTGGGGTTTTGATGCAATCCCCTTCCCCACTGATACTGCTAATCCACTTCCCTCCTTCCAGCCATCAGCTGAGAACTTTTAAGCAATGCCTTTTTAAAACAGTGGCCGTAAGGAGCCTTTGCTCACATACCTGCTTCGTCGGGCGAACTCGGCGAAGCGCTGTCCTGGGACAGGGTAGTCCAGCTGGAGTCCTCATCGCTTGGGGCCAGGTTTTGAATCCTATGAAGGGCACAATCTGTTTTGGCCCCTGTTTTGGGGTGATCTTTTTTAGTCTCAGGGCTCGATGACACTGTGGCAACCTGGCCATCCTCTGGGCTTGGCAGCTTGTTTTGTTTTCGGGGCAGGACTTCCCCATTGACAATAACGGTAGAAGCCTGGCTGTTGCTTTGTGCAGACTTATCTTCCATCACAACAAAACCCTGCTCAAGCTCTCTAGCTGATGTCTCTAGATCTGCATAGTAATTCAGGAAGCTCTTGGTCCTTCTTGGCTGTGAGGGTAATATTTCACAGCCAGAGGAATCCTGCGGGATGGGCTCTTTGCCTTCAAACTTCTCAGAAGTTACACTTACGCCTGCAGTGGTACTGAGGTTTTTGTTAGGATCCTGCTGCCCCTGCTCGGCAGCTTTCCTGAGCTGGTTTTCTCCATTCTTCACCAGCTTTATATTGGCAGAGCTGTTGCCCAGAAGGGGCTGAGCTGCTGGATCGGAAAGACCCATGGCTGTCTGAATGTTAGTCAGTGCGTATTTTTTCCTGCATTTCGGAGGAGTGCTGTTCTTGGTCTCTGTGTGCCTGATTTCTGCATTCAGAAGTTCGTTATGAGAGGAGCGCAGGTGAAGGGTGTTGGGCGGGGTGGCGGGGCTGTTGCGGTTCACAACGTCCGTCGTGCTGCCACTTGCCATAAACACTGCCAAGGCGTCCACACCGGAATCGACTAGAAAGGCAAAAGAAACAGTTGTGAAACACATTCATTATATACACTGTTTTGCTAGGCCTTCTGGTAAAGGAGTACAGCACTTTACATAATTGTTTTACAGGAGGAAAATTACCACAACCTAAGTGGGTAAGAAAACAGACAAAAGCTTAGCTTATTTAATAAAGAAAAGCAGAGGCATTAAAAAAATACAGAGAGATCATCAGGACCACGAAGCTGAGAAAAAGCAGAAAGCTCAACTCTAGACAAGACAGTTTTAGGGAAGATTTTTCATGTCTGATTCTGCTGCAGGCAGGCCCTGGGACAGAAGAGGTGCACTTTGCAAATGCCTGGGACTCCAGATACCATCCTTACCATAATTTCATTTTAGTATTTCACCTCTGCCTCTAACGAGGAGGGAAAGAACTCCTCAAGTGGTCATCACTAGGAAGTAGAAAATTTGAGAAATTTCTAAGCAAACTGCAGATAGATGCTGCTCCTTTTTCATCTTAGGGTAGTACTGTTAGTGTTAAGCCTGACTGACTGGTCAGTTATTGATTCATAACACCTGCATTTTCTCTGCTATTTATCTGTTTTTCTCTCCCCTCCCTCTCTTGACTTTTTTTTTTGTTTAGAGGAAGGAAGTAGAGAGTCAGGGAATACAAGATTATTTCACAAAGGTGTATTTGATTTCTATGGGGTGAGAGTGGGACATAAAAAATTCCCTTGACAAAATATTCTGCTGTAATTCAATCAACTTATAAAAAGAGCTGCTCCAGAGATGGCTCACTATTTCTACAACTCATGAAGTTCAAGCTTAAGGACAAAACATACATCCTAGGGAAGAGTACACATACTCCACTACTAAATAATACCATTCTTCTGTCTACTTGTAGACAAGTTTCTGATTTTTCTTAGCCAAGGGCACAGATCACATTATGAAAAAATATTAAGTTTATTCAGGGAACAGATTTTTAGGCTATTAAAAATATCAAAATATGTATGTTTTTTAAGAACTGAAATTTGTTCCTGTACTGTCTCTTTCTGGCTTCCAGAAATCTGTACAAGTACTCCATGAACACCTCAATTTACATAATGTAGTAGTCACTGTTGTTTGCTATCTGGCAACCAAATTAGAGGTCAATTAATAAATTACTCCTATCTGCCACAACATGAAACACCCTTTCTGTTGTTCCTAATTCTCAAATATCATTGACTGTTATGTTGCACATAAAAACATATCTGAGGCTTATCCAGGAATGAAAAGCTGTAATTTGATCTAGTCAATAACAGACCATTCAGCTGAGTTGTGCTGCATCTTTGTATATTTGATATATGACAGAACCGAGTGCTGTACAGATTTACAAGATATTAAATATATGGGTTTTGAAAGAACATATACATAAACAGAGTGAAAAGGAGCACTTCACAATGTTACTTAAATGCAGGCACAGTTCCTCCTCCTTGATGTGCTGTCAAACCTGCTCACTTGCAAACATCACTTTGGTTCATTTAAAACCAAGCAGATCAAGTAATAATACCCTTTGTCCCCTGAATCACCCACCTAGAACAACTTCTAAAACTTGTTAAAAACAGAATTTAAACTGTATTTTACAATTTTTCATGTTTGCCAATTTCTCAAGCCATGGTCAGTCAGTCTAAACCAATCGCAATTTCTTCAGAAAAGAGACCATCCCACCCACACGTATTGTGCAAAAGCCATCAGCTTAGGTAACAGTTAACAAACATCCTATGGACAATTTCAGCTTTAGCCACAAGAGACGTAAAAACACAACTATCACAAAATTCAAAGGACCTTTATAAATGTACTTCTCAGACAAACACATCATTTACACATAACTTTCGGGGCCTTGTCTAAAACCAACCAGGCCTAATAGAAGTAAGGTCACATCTGATTGTATTTAATGTTACCAAAGAAAAATGTTTTACATGAAATGGTCTGTGTATATGGACTGGCTGCTTTGTATTTTTCCTGAATCAGTTAAAAGTCTGACAATCTGAAAGTCATATAAAAGAATAAAGTAATAAGGCAGGATAATTTCCATCCACTGCCACCACCAACCTTTAGAACTTATGGAATTGCACAGTATTTAGGGATTTCATCTGATTATATTTTACTCTGTGCTTCAACAAATTAAAACAAGCATTTACATTTTTCACCAATAAATACAACTGCCACAATACAGAACAAGACTGAAATTTATTCTTCTTTGTTGCAAATGAGCTGCTTCATTCAATGTTTGCCACTATTTTTATCACTGAACAAATTTCTTAAAAAATAAACTACCTAGATAATGCTTAAGTATTTGCCTGCCACCTTACCTTTAGCCAGTCCCCTGCTATTACTGTTTCACTGATCAAAAATACTGTTAAGAATAAGCCCTTTGCAACATGGTAATAAAATGTATTTTCTTTTACTAATCTACTAGATAAACGTCCTCCATTGATTTATAAGCAGTTTCCTGTTCTTCCTCCTTTATACAGAATATGATGATTCCCAAAATACATCACTTTTCCCAGGGCAAGCACATCCCAACTTTCTAAATAAAAACTTCAAGAAAATTTAAATTCTTCACATACCTGTCATTTCAAGCCTGAAATTCCAATCACTGACTTCCCATGTTTTATTTTCTCTCCCCCACTGACCCTCCCTCCTTTGCCGCAGGGTACCTAACACAGTATGATGCTGTGCCCCTCACCAGCTAACCCACACTCTGTGCCAGGGTTCCTGCACCCAGGACTGCCACAGGCAGACTCCAATCCCCCTCTCAGGCAGCTCTTCGTGCTGCCTGGCCACCAGCACAGGCAATGCTACTGGCACAGGGCACCATACTTTCAACTCCTCTGCCTTCTGCTGAAAAGCAAACATAAATAGACAACCAGACCAGGAATGACTGAGTTGATACTTATATCTCAGCTAAAATGGTTCTAAGTTCTAAAGTTCTAAGTGAGTAAAAGTAGGGTATTATACTGAAAAGTATTGTACTCTGATGAAAAACTAATATTAATCAAGACATTATCATTACCAGGAATAATAACATTATTAAATTGTTGGTACTTCAAGACAGCACTTTGGTAGAAGAACTGTCACAGCAATTCATTAGGGGTTTTAACTTGCTTGCTTTTTAAAAGAAATTGCGGTCTGAACTGCATACTCCTAACATTTAGAAACTTACCTACAGATACAGATTAATATATTTTTACCATTACTACAATGCGTTTAACACAGACTAGTGCCAATTTTCTAAGCATTATAATAACACAAATATTGCTATTACTTGAATGGCTTTTAATGATGTTTTTCAATTTTTTCACAAACCTTACAGAGCTAGAAGGAAGAGAGAGAAAATGTCACTGCAAACAAAGAACAGTGCACAACTAATTTGTCTTTACCATTTAATGACCTTTTTGCATTGTATTTTCTACAGGAAGTTTTTAAAAAGCTGAACAGAGAGTTTATTCAAAGAGGTACTGTTAAAAAGAAAAGAAAGTACTTGCTCTTTTTCACGTGTAAGTGCAAAATGAAAGTGAAATATGGGCCTGGAAAGAAGAAGAAAAATAAGAGGAAAGTTTCACATATTTGCATAGCAGAATCTTTTAAAGGGCATCTGACCTGGAAGTACTTCTGACATGGCTCACGGGGCGTCAGCAATGCATCAGGAAATAGATTATAATTTGAAATCTGAAAAGAGGGATCATTTAAGAATTAAAACCAAAGGAAAACACAAAAGAAAAATACCACATTTCAGAAGCTCCCAAGAGATGTTAAGCATTCCAAACAAAGCCCACAACTTAACAGTGAGGATCTTTTGAGCTTTTAATGACATTTGACAGTCATTAGAGTATGGTAGAGGCTAGTCTACAGCAATAAGAACATGTAATTAAAAATAACTATTATATTTTTGTTAATGTACACTCTACTTGGAGAACAAGTTCAAAAATATTCTCCAGTTTTAATCAATGTACTGTAGCAAAAACTTCAATACATTAGAAAATATGAAGTTCTTCCCAATTACCCAGCTACAATTTACATTATTGTAGCAGCAGGTGCTGTGGTAAATCAGAGCAACTGATAATGTGCCTACAGCCAGTGGTTTTCTTCTCTCTGCTCCCTCTGGACATTTCTGTTGGACTGAGCTTGGAAGCTAGTAAGTTCAGCAAAGCCATGAAAGCAAATTATGATGGTGGGCAGAGCAGTTTTGGGAATGCAAGGACAGGAAAGGAGCAGGGCTGCAGGCACCTAGCACACGTACTCCAATTTATTCGCAGACTCCTCCACACAAACCTCAGAGTTGCTGAGGATGGGAAGGACCTCTCCAGATCATCTAAGACAACAGCCTTGCCCAACCAGGGAACCACTGCTGCCCTCTCTACTCCACCCTAGATCTGTCCTCACATTACAATAAAATCACCACTGCAACCCATTTGCTCAATGCGGTTTCTATTTCCAGCTATTTCCTGCTTCACCTAGTCCTACTGAAATCCCCATCTGGTAACCAGCTTTCTGTCCTGGCTCCTCCGTTCCCATGAGGCACCCTGCCAGCACCTGCTGCCACAAATAATGACATTTCTCCTTTTAGAGCTAACCATGCTGCCAACTAACTGCAGCAGCCTAGCAGCAGTGCTGTTTCTGTTCTAGTGATGCTCTTATTAATGGAAATCCATAATACTGATCTGTCTTTATATGGCATTACTGAGGAAAAAACCCTTTCAGATCCTGCAATGAGTTCTAGCACTAAAGTGGAATATGTCTTCCCATTAGCCATTTTTTTCCTTCCCGCTTCCCACAAAGCCAGTCAAATTCCTCTTCCAGCAAAAATTCAGAGAGATGCCTCTCAGAATCAGATTCTAACAGATACAAAAGAAAAATAAGAACAATAAAAAATAAAAATAATAATGACAAAAAGAAACAGGCTAAATCTACTGCTCTTGTACTTATAATTTTATTAAGATAGATACGTCTAAATAATCGGTGTATATTTGACTGACTGAAATTCCATACTGCAGATGACTTGGATCATCTTATACTACTAGAGTATTCTTAAATCAAGTAATCATTTTAAGAAATAAAGAGCAATTCTTTCATTTATAAAAGGCATAATCATGACATGCAATTACAACTAATCCTGCATTTAGCAAGGGAAAAAACAAGATGGCATATTAAGTCTTTTCCAAATTCAATTTTTTTCCCTTTAATTAGATTTTTCTCTGTGTGTAGAATTGAAGCAGTCTGGCAGACAAAACCAGTGTTGTCACAGCAAGAAGATGAAGTGTGTTTTATCTACTGGATATTTGTCAGCACAGACAATAAGACCTTCTGTCATTGGATCTGTGCATTCGCAGCAATATTTCTAAGTAAACATCTGTAATTTTTCTAATCCTGCTGTGTAAATTAAACTCCTGAGCCTTAACATCTCCTTTTTTTTAATCAATCTATAAATTGTTCAATCTCCACAATAAAGATCACACCTCAGACTCATTTGCTAATTTACAAGCAAACCTACTTTAAACACATGCGCTACAGGGCACAAGCATAAACTTCAATCTCTCTTAAACAAACTCAGAAACTGTAACTTACATTCCTGCAACTAAGATGACCAATAAAGCAAGGAGGATTTGGTCTTCCGTATCCTGCAACCTCAATCTCAAGGGCCTCTCAAAAATAACTCTTACTAAGCCTGAAGATAAACAATGTGTAATCTAACATGATCAAAACTACCAGAACCAGAGCACAATGTCATATGAAACAGAAAGTCAGGATAAGTTGTCTCAGCAAAAAAAAGGTAACCAAAATGCTTTGTAGACATGTAGCCTAAACATATGCTTAGTGGAGTATTAAAAAGAAATCAAGGGCCACAGATCTGGCACATAAAATGACTATCATGGCTGAACCACACACTTTCAAAAACCTTTCTTTTTACCGGAGAGATGGAAGCCCTTTTGTCCCTCGATTTGGGGCTGCTGAGCCCCCAGCCGCCCCCAGCACGGCTGATATTCATGGATGCGGCGGGTGGGGGATGGCAAAACTCATGGGGGGGCAAAGCCCACGGCGATCGCATTGGGTCCCGAGTGGGCACAGTCCAGCCCACATTTCCTCCCCTGCCGCAACCTCGATCACCAGCATGACAGGGGCTGCTGCTGCCGAGACTCCACATGGCCCCTTCCCCCCCTTGCCCGGGCAGCGGCGCCGCACAGGATGGCCAGGTTTGGCATGGCTGCCTGTACCTCCTGTGTCCCCCATATCTTCCATGCTCCACAATTCCCTGCGTAGGTTGTGCCCTCCCTGACGCGGTCCCAGTGGGCATCTGCACCAATTCTGGACCCCGTGTGGCTCCGGTTCGGCGGCAGGGAAGCACCGTGGCTTGGGGTCGATCTGAGGGGGGCCCCTCACCCTGCAGCCCAGCCACGGGTGCCTGCCCTCCTGCCTTTGCTGGCCCCGGTCCTGGCGGCAGGGGGTGGCACGATGGGTACCGCCAGTGCCCCGCAGCCGGGGGCCAATCGTCCCATAGACGGATGTCCTGGGCAGGACTCCCGGCTCCATCGGCTGCCATCCACTCCTGCCCCACTGAGGGCGTCGCAGCCATGGCCAGTGCGGCGTGGCCCAAGAGGGCGGTGGCTGCCATGTTGGCCGCCACACATGGCACGAAGACAAAGAACTTTTCTGGCTGAACAAACCCTGGAAGTGGGCAGGAACTATAGCAGATCAATGGAAGAGGAGACTACACCTCCCTGAGGCGGAGAGAAGGGATGAGCTGAGTCGTTTGCACACGCGCGAGGCACAAGGAACCCTAGGACTAGAAAAACTGTATAAAACTTGCTGCCCCCCAGCCTCATAGCTTTTGGGATTGCGTCAGATCAGGAGGAGGACGTGTCATCCCTGACTTCACCGCCGCCATCTTGACAGGACCTGAAGATTGTTCCAACAGCAACACAGCTCCCAGCCATCGGCCTGACCTCTCCTCCACGGCTCGTCTCTCGTTGGCCAGAAAACTGCCCTACCCTCTTTTCCCTTAACCTCGGTCCCTACCCGTTTTCCCCTCCACCCTTCCGCAGCATCCCTCCAGACCTCCCCAGGCTCCCCCTCCCGCTCCGGTCCCCCAGGATCTNAAAATACATAATGTATATTTTTTCCAATCAAAGTTTTTTCTATCTTTATACTCAATCAAATCCTGTAGCTTCTATATTAAACTATTTCCTGTCCCGTAAATGGTGACGATGACTTAGACTGATTCAGATCAATATCAGACCAGGGATTTTTCACCCCCACGTGAATTTAACTTTGATCATTTGACAGCTCATAAATCAGGAAGCAGAATCACTCAAAAGACGACCAATTCCTTAACGGGGTTAAGGAAACCCACAGGGTCCAGCTGTTGGTAGCAGCACTAGTCAAACCCCAAGCTCTTTGACCAGGAGACGGGGCGGCGAAAGTAGGAAAGACATTAAGCACAGGTCACAGCATTATTAACAGAAGAAGCAAGAATGTTAACTGAGCCCCTGTCAAATGAAATAGATGAGTTAAGTTTCAGCACAGGTGCTGTGCTGGACACACACACACATAAAGTTTAATCAGATTACTATTAGTAACTACCTCCCACACATCTTGTCTGTGGCCCTACTATTTGCAGCTTGCAAACACTCACTGTTCCTGCAAAGCCTAGAAACAACACTGCATACTCCTGAGAACAATCTGCTTCTCCAAGAACAAACTAACTGCATGCACACAAATGCAGACATTTTAGTTTCTCTTTTTAAACCAATTTATTTTAAGCTTCTGATGGCCTCGCATCATTATTTTACCCGCTACAACTCCATCTCCCCTCTGAACTACATGTTATAAATCTATGGCTAGTTACACATTAAGCTTTTGTCAATCAAGGTTATCCACAAATGTTTTTGCCCTCAGATTACCCAGACTGGTAGCAATGGTTTTGAGTCAACTATTATCACTGTCTCAAGCATTTGAAAGAGCATTCTACATCAAAACTGTTCTCTCTTTACTGTAAAGTTGTACTTAGTATCAAATTGGGCACCGGAGATGAAAAACTGAAAACAAAAAAAATGGAAAATGATCTTTCAGTAGATGCTCTACAATTCTATATGGAAAGAAACAAAGAATAAAAATATATGTCTATCATAAGTATTCAGCTAAAGAAAACTTCTAATTTAATTAATTCCTAAGTGCTTGCAAATAATTTAAAATTGCTAACAATAAGTCGAGATCAGTGAGGAAAAATAAGAAGTCCAAGTCTCAGTCACAAAAAAGAGCAGTAGAGTGATTGCCAGGTTTTGCACAATGAGACTATCTGAGCTCTCAAGAAGAGCTAATTAAGATTTTGCACTTTGACAAGACTGCTTGTGTTCCACATACTTTAAAAACATTCTGCATCTCACCTAGGTAAGGTCATTATCTACATGCACTTTTAACTATATCTGCTAAAACTGTCTTAAAAATGGAATCATGTCCTACTCAGATATCCCTTGTTCGTGGTAATGGAATAGAGCACAGAGTACCTCAAACCAAAAAATGCCTTCACGTTTCTAATCTGTTTTTTTATTTCAGCTGAACTAAAATAGGACTCATTACACAAAGACTTACATCTTGGCAAGGCTGCAAGTTGCCTGCAAAGCTACTTTTTGTAGCTTTTAGCTACTATTGTCTTCAACCAAATCTCAATGGGACAAATCAGAAATATTTCAAAACATATAATATTTGTATGTTCAAAATATTTGTATGTTTGTATGTTTGAACTGTATATGAAATATAGTTTATAAATCAAGTCTCACTGTACTGCCTAAGTTGACCGAACACCAAAGAAATGACTAAATCACACCTTGCAGTAATTCTCCCAATGTCATTATGTACTAGAATACAGAAATAACTTTCATCCTGGCCTGATGCAGCCAGTAGAGCTCCTTGAGAAGGCTGTTGTACTATATGGAGACACCTCTACCCATAGTGCTCATATATAAAACAAAACCACTTGCTTGTAAATGAAATCAAAGTATCGTATTTGCTTTATGGTCCCCCATAAACTAAATGGATCGATCCATAACAAAGTGGAAAGAGAACATAACAAAAAAGCAACTGCACTTACTGACATTTATATTAATTACACTGAAGTGTGGCTAAAAGCAGACTCAGTCTCAACAAAGCGCAAACTTGGCTGTAGAAGACACTGAACATGGAAAGAATGGAAAAGAACAAACTACCAGTACTGGTCTGAACTGCAACAAAGAATCTTGACTTCTTGATATGCTAGTCAAAATTCTCTGCTTCTCATTCTTACCTACTAACTCACAGATCTTCACAAGGCACTTGAACACGAAAGGAACGAGTTCCTGTGAGGAGGGACAAACACATGATGCAAATCCAGTATTATGCAAAACCAGGGTGGTTCTCCATGAACATACACAACCCCAAGTGAAGTTACAAGGAAACTTTCCATGAGAGACTGAAATGATTAATGGCTTAAACAGTGTTAAGATTACCAAAATACTTTTGTCCACTGTAGCAAACTGCAAAGAAACAGCTGCTCATCTACTAAAGCCTCCCTGAATATGCCTACTATTTTGAACTGCAAAAGGACTTTGAGGTAAGATAAGGTGGTACTATTGTCCAGCTATCCCAGGTCAAAGGAGAAAAATGTATCCACAAGCTGAGAGATTGAACTGCCAACATTCAACCACCTGCAGTAACTGCCCAGGTGTTAATGGCTGGTGTTAACGGCTCAGACATTTGGATGCTGCTTTGCTGATGGTGCAGAGTGGCCTCCCAGGTGCAGAAGGGCCTGCACACCTGAAGCTAAAAACTGGATTTCCAAGTGAGGGAAGAGGCTGATCAGAGGCAGATCCTGTAAGGTGGGATAGTCCTTCTTACCATGCCAACGTCCTTCCTTACTTGATGACTCAGCTGTAAAAATCCCTCCAGGAACACCTAAGACATTCACACCTGGCCTGAGCTATTCATCTCAGAAGATGGACCATAATGGGCCATGATTCAACTAGACTGACATAAGAGACAGCTGCAACATTTCAGAAGGTGTCGAAGTCTTACAAAATGTCTGGTGATTCAGTATTGCATCACCCAGGGGAGGTACAGACAGCATTTCCCACCTAGCCTCCCCACAATATAAACCCCATGAAACAAGTGTTTAGTGAACTCTTTTGCCACTCAACAGATACAGTCTGCAACCACTGAGAAGACCAGAAGAAGAGGACCAATGGGACATGGTTGTAATCTATGGAGCAGTGATATCTTTTTTCTACTTAATCTGTTTCTCTGTCATTCTATCTTCCCCTCTCCTCCTCCTTCCCCTCTCTTCTCCTTCCTTGAGCCCCTCAGTAATTGTTAAATAAAATCCATACTACTGACCTCAGCATATGGTCTCATTTGCACCTTAATTTGGGCAGAGGCATCTCTCTAATAATTTTAATAATTGGATTGTAACACCTTCAGCTTCAACCTCTGATTCCACCATGAAGAAATGGACCTGTCAGGGTCCTTGGATAAGGGTACTATTTAATTATGCTAAGAAATAAATGCAGAAGTGACAATAGCATTCAGAGTACTACACAGTCTTTTAAGAAAGCTTTTTATCTGCAGGATCTGAGTCTGATCCAATCTGTGGATATCAGCACATGCTTTGGGGCTTCACGAGGATCACCCATAAGGCCAATGAAGTTCTTGTGCCAGTCTCAACAAGGCTTCCTAGGAAAGGCAGAAAACTACACAAGAGAGGCTTTAATGGGAAAAGCAATGCATGAGTCACTGGATACTTCTGCAATTTCCATCAGTTATGAGTATTCCTGCCATTTTCTTCAGCCATTATATGGAGCTTCAAATGCAACTCTGCAGAAAACTGTCCCCCCAGAGTATGGTCTGAGCAGCGCTAAAGTTAAAGTCTCATTTACACCAAGATGTCTTTCTCTGGAAAGAAAAGGTCAGGAGATACAGGGCAGGATCTTGCAGATGCAGAATTTTACTGGGATGCTTCTACTATGGTGGATACACTCTCCTCCTTGGGGTTAGGGTTCCTCTTTGGGGTGAGTTCTCTGTTACCCTTAGAGGTGGCTCCAAGCCCACAGAGCCACTATGGTACATTTTCATACTAACTCATCTTGGGCTAATGATAGCAATATAATTACCAGCACTACCTGCAACACTGGAAGTTTCAGAGGTCTGCTGCTATTTGTAATGTCATTATTCTCGCATTTGTTTCCTTATTTCACTGCTATGAAGTTAGGGCTTCTCAGCAGTTTCATGAAACAACAGCTCCCTTGCAAGCCCAGCAGCAAGGGACTGCCCCACTGCAAAGAAGGGCACAGCTGGGCACTCTTTGGGAAGCTGAAGAGACAGAGGCAGAGCAAGAATTTGAGTGTTCCTGGAGGGAAATCAAGATTATAAAATCAACCCTTTGCTCTTTGCCCTCAAGCATTTTGAATTATTTATAAAAGCAGCTTTAGCATAAGAGACGATGGTGAAGAGCCAAGACTCAAACCTTTCCTAATCAGCAATCCAGAGAAGTGCCATCTTATGAGGGATATTTTCTTTCATTGTCATCATTGACGTATGAACATTTAAGAAAAATGGTATTTCCCAAAAAAGTCTGCTTGGGACAAAAAAAAGTCATCCTCCACCAGAAGTCTTAGAAATAAAACTTCAGTCAGCTCTAATAATTACGCTGGCAGAATCACATGAATAAATCATTCCATATGGTCCTTAGTCTGAATAATTTTGAATAGGAGGTGTCTAATTGTTTAAAAAGAAATTTAAGTCCACCTCTACCTACCACAAAGCAAGAGGATGACTTAAGGGTGGGAGATATGGTACCACTGTCTGTGGGCAGCAAGGGCTGGTCTTGGAGTTCTAGCTCCAATCTCTCAGTGAATGCTGACATGCCATCACAGGACTGCTAGTATTATTATTTTTAATTTTATTGTTGTTGTTGTTGCTTTTTAAGCCCTTCCTGAGCATTGAATGCCAGCAGGATGTCACTGGAATCAATCCCATTTTCTCTAAAACACTTGGCCAGATTTTAATATCATGCAAAACACTACAACTAACTAAAATAAATGAGTTGTTATGCTGTGGACAAGATATGCATGGACAAACCCTTTAAAAAGGTTTTTTTTCCAGACATAGAAAACCCTTCTACTCTGTGCACAGAGAAAAATTTTTTAGTATGAAAGAAAATTTGAGGCTACCTAACTAACACAAACAGAACCACGTCTTCACAAGAGCTGCTGCAGCCAATTCAGAAAAGTGGGGTTTGTGAGCAAATACTAGAAAAATAAAAACAAAGGTCAGGGGAAATTAATGAAAGAAACATGTTTACAAAACCTAGCTTCTCAGTAGCTGGAGACTGTACATCCTTAGTCTTTATCTTTTCACAAGGAAAATATAGAAAACAAAACCCAACAAAATAGCACAAGAGGGAGTGTTAAGTCAGGATTACACCCAGGATTGCTTTGCTTGCTGATAGTAATCATGGGAGATCATTGCTCTTTAATTATACTTTTTAAAGGGCTAAACTAGCAGGAACCTGGTAAATTCACAGGTTTCCACTTCACATTTTAAACACCTTCCTGTTTCTTATACCTTCAGCACCTGTATAGGAAATACATTTCCTAGCAGTGGACTTCAAACAAGCCATTTTCTATTTAAACTATTACGCGTTTCCTTGAATACAAAATCTTTTGCTATTCTCCTAAGACCACACACTATTATATTAATTAAATTTACGAAATCACTCAGCAAAACAACATTATCTCACCAGCAAAGAAGCAATACAACTGCTATATTCCACACAGAGCTAACTCTTCCCTCCACAGATTTATTTAGGTATATGCCTATGTACAGACAGAAGATAAAGTCAGGGACTGAAGTTTAAGGCTGCACCAAATCCTTGATGTACATTAAAACTGCAACAATTGTGAATGTGAAATACAATAGCTGAGCTAGTGCAATTACTCATTATTTATCCAAAGAAAATAAACGCAAAATCATGTATTTTACCAGCATTTTTATTAAGATATCATCTGTTATCGAGATTTCATAATGATCCACATTTCCCAAATACTGGGCAATTTCCATACTATTATTATTGGATGTCCAAAGCACTTACGTTATGTTAGGAAGCTGCACAAATCATATAGTAACAAAACCAAAAAACAAAAACAGTTTCTTGGCTTAGAAATCCTGACAGCTTAAGGAAAGGGAAAACTTAGCTTAACTAAGGCATAAAGCAATTATGAAGTAGGTATTTTGATATCTTTATCATCAAACAGAGGGAGTCCTGGTGCCAATTGATTCTGATGCAAGTTTAACCCTAGCAGATGATAGGAGCCCCAGGGCTTCCCCAGGCAAACAATTTTACTTCTTCGCTGTCTGCAACTGTTCCAACTAGACAACAGGAAAAACATTTTAGGCTCTTCTGGCAAGAATCTAATGCCTGTTACTCATTCTCTCTAAGCAGGAATGGATTTGATTAGATACTTCTACACTAGACCATTTTAAGCCTCTGAGCTTCAAGCCTAGGACATGATATTCATGTCCTACAGCACACCACAGGGACACATTTGAAGGCTAGTGTCTAGGTTTAATGTCAAGTGATTCAAACAGATCAGTCCAACTCACTAATCCAGCATGTGACCATCAAAGACCTGTCGAAACTGTAACAATAATTTATTTCCTCCATTCTAGTACAGAAAACATCCATTGAAACACCTTGGAAACATAGTATCTAAGTTGGCTTTAATGCACCATTTTAAAACGCGTGTTTGTGGAGCTGGATGCCTGAAGTGATCAAGGGTTTTAAAGAACATTTTTAAGGAACAAAAAGAACAGTACAGAAGTAAGAGCTTATTAAGCTGCCTTTGATGCCAAGAAGAGCCATGTGGGATCATGTTCTTTAGCTACAGCAGAAGGAAGAGTGAACACAGAAGTCAGCCTACCACAACTTCACCTCAGAAGCCTCAGGGATCAACAGAAAGTGCACAAGGACTGGCAGCAGCCTTTTGGACATGGTACATCACCCCACACAGCTCTCAGGGAAGGTCACATCAGCTCATCTCCCACAGTGTGCACTGTGGAACCACAGCAGTGTGGTGGCTGATGGAAGGAGCGAGGTGATAAATTTTAGGAGCTGATTTTGCACTTTTACAAAAGACAACTTTCAGTAAGAGATAATATAATCCAGTATGATACAATTCAGAGGAAAAACAACATAATATTGAACTCAAGCATACAAATAATCTGGAGACATTAGTTGCAGTTGTAAGCAACTGAAGCTATAGTGCACATTTTTTGGGGGGGGTTAAGTAGCTTGTTAATTTAAAGGTATCTGGTACTAAAAACTTGGGATGGAAGTGAAGAGGAATAGCTGCTAACCTTGGGACCCTATAATAAATTAAGTCAGAGAACTTGAACACAAAACACAGCACACTGCAAGCTGCTTTTTCAGGTTCTATAAACATCTTTGCAGTTTAAACATAGATCAATATACTTACCATTTGGGTACACACACAGGAGGGCTGGCATTGATTAGAATATGTCAGCATTCTTTATAAATACTATTTCAAAATTTATAGGCTTAGCAGCCTTCCAATGTAATAAAGCAACAAATAAATTAGACCAATTGCATACATACATGAGTTGCTTGGCCGATAGTGAGCCCCTGGGTACCGCCTGCCCATAGTGCCAGTCAGCACATTACCACACGTTGTCAGCTGCTTTCCAAGTACGGATCGAAATTCTTAACTGAGGGAGAAGAAAAAAAAAGTGAAGATTTAGTACAACAGCTGTATCTTTTTCATTAAAATGCTAATGACCCCTACAAATTTCAGGATAACTACATCTATAAATTATTTAGTCATGTTGTCAAAGGAGATGAACTGTTGTGCTATACATACAGCACAAATTTATTATTAGTGGTTGGCCTCCATTAATAAGCTCACATAAATTTTGAGGCACAAAGAAGTCTCAGGTCATACAGCAGCTTCTTTTGGCCCATGATACAGACAGAACAACAAACACTGGAAGAAACAGCTTGCTTTTGGCTTTTAATAGAGTTAGCCCATAGGTGAGATTCAACAAAATTGTCGTCTTAAATTCTGTGAAGCAATTATTAAAAAAACAGTTTATGAACAGTTTGCTATAGAAGCGAAACTTACCTGTGCTGCATAACATGGTTTGTTTTGAATGTATCCCTAAAAACCAGTGTCTTTACAGGAATGTAGGCTATTGACTTGTGTATCGATTTTCTTGAAGTATCAAAAACCCAGGCAAAGCAGAAAATTCATGGTACATCTTATGGTCAGTTTGGAATAACAAATCCAAAGTCTTAATTCAAATGCTATTGAACCTGCCATATTACTAGAAAAGACTGTTTTAATCTAAAGCCAAGTCCCATTGTTTCTTTCTTCAGTGTACGACCTTGTACTAAAATACAGCTTTCATCTGTTTTTCAGCTTTACCTTTTTCTTAGTCTACCTGAATAGCCTTTATATTCCCAGATGTCTTTGAATATATACTGCATGCCAACCACACAATTTGTGAAGATACATTTCCTCTTACTTCATTCTCGCCCTTCCTGGAAAGACCAAGGAAACAAATTCTGGGGAGCAGTTTTCCTAATTCATTAAGGATTTTTACTGTCTGAGGCTGCAGCTACAAGCACAAGCTTGTTCTATTCAGGAACTAGAAAGAAATATCAGGATACAGATGAAATAGCACTGCACTGAAACTGGGAGAGTTCCACAAATATTCAGACATGTCAGTTCCCTGAGTGAGCAGAACACTAGCCATACCTGAATTGGATAAGCCTTTTATATATATATTGGCATCCATGCAATTCTCCAATGAGCTGGTCTGGGAGCCAACGCAGCCGAAACTCAATATACAGACATATTTTTAGACAGATCAGGCTCCTGAACTGGCTCATGGTGGTTGCACAGGTATTGGTAGCTAGTGAGGGCAAGTGGAAAGAACGGGACCATGGCAGCCTGAGTTTAAAATTACTTAAAATGCAATCGCATAACATTGCTACAGTCTCTGTACATTACTTCTGAAATAGATACCTACAAGGCTGCATATCTGACAGTGCAAAGAACAGGTAGAGATCTCCATTATCTCCCAAATCAGTGTTGACAAAGCATGTTCTGTTTAACTCCCCTCAACAGAAAAAGTTCCGTCAATCAATAAGACAGTACTCTCTGGCCACTAAAAGAATTCTGGCTTTTAAAATGAAAAATGAGTAGTAAGCAGTAAAATTAACATTCAGTCAAAAAAACCTGCATTTCTTTTGCAGAGCAATATGGGACAACTCCTTGCCATGGACCAAACAGACCTTTTCATGCTTCTGTGATGGCCGACTAATTCAACACATTATAATGTTGTGCAAAGAAAAAAGCTGCAGATGGTTGCTTCCCCTTTCCCAATCTATAGGAATAAGTCTAAAAATACATACTTACTAGTAGAAAAAAACTAAGTCTCTTCTCAACCCAGACGGACCCAGTTCATAATTCATAATAAAATACAACAGAACAGTCTTTAGCTGTGCAAGGGTTAAAAAAAATTTACCGATGGGAAAACAAAAACTGTAATTGTAATACTATTACATAAGTAAATACTGATGACAGTATCTACAATTCCTTTCCCTGGCTTGTGAAAAAATTTGATCAGTACGTACTGAGATTGCTCAATTTTCATAAAATGAGCTGCAAGATTACTCAATTGTCATAAATACATTCTTGTCTTTCTGGAAGGTGTACACTTTTCCAAAGCTATGACACTCACTAAATGGTATAAAATTCTTGTTTACAGTTCAGACACACTATTCCTTCCCTAACTAGCACCACAGCCTTGTGCACCATACCATAATAAAAAATCCTAACAGATATAAATTAATAATCCCAAACCTCACAATTATGCTCTCAAACAGCTAAAGTGCAGTATGGTTCTCCTGAAGCACTGTGCCCACTGTGGGAAAAAACCAATCTGTGGAGTGGTCAGGTGGAGACCCAAATGTATGGCCGTTCTTAAATATCACATTTTAAGCCCCCAGAAATCTCAGTAGAAAAGACATCATAAATATATATTCTCATTATAGGAAAAGTTTCATCAGTTACTGTATAAAATGAGAACTTCAAAGATTTACAAGCTGGATTAAAGCCAACTATCAAAAGTCAATTTAGAAGTGAGTGCCACACACTAAATGAAGTTAAACTGCCCTGCAGTAGTGATACTGGGTTGTACATACCAGCAGGGACATACCAAGATCAAGACAAATGAAGATGCTGCTTGGGTTTGATTTTGGTTTGCGTTTGTTTGGTTTTTGTGGAGTTTGGGGGGGTATTTTGGTTTTGGTTTGGGGTTTTTTTGGTAGTTTTTGTTATTGTTGATTTTTTTTGTTTTGTTTTGGTTTTATTTTGTTTTCTTTCCCAAGTACCATTTTTGAATCGTGAGCAGACTAGCCAAAGCAACCTGCCCTTTCTTTAAGCACATCCACTTACTCAGGTGAATTTTGGGGGGATTTCTGGACTTCAGCAAGCTTAGAGAACTCTCACAGAAAGGTAAATGAACTTGCTGGTATCCAAATACCATAGCTAAAGCACCTGAAAATGAGCACTTATTTTCCATATACATCCATGAGAATGTTAAACAAAGTGGAAGGAAGTCTCAAACATAGTTGGATTTTTTGAAAACAATCAAGCACATATAGGTTTGGGTTTGGTTTTGTTTTTAAATGTACACAATTTGGATATCCACAACTCCCAATATCCACAACTCCACATAAATCTGAGTTAAATCTGAATGTACCTAATATGTCAGGTTAGCTGTTCCTATTAGTTTTCAACCCGCTTGCTCACATTTGTTTTGTAACAGCTTTCTGTGTTTTTTGTTTATTATTCTACTTCAAAATTGCTTTAAAAATGTTTTACAGTGATTTTTACATCTTTATAGTTAAATTTAAAACTATGTTTCAGGTGACCAGCCCCATGCTGCAGCAGTTACAGACAACCATGTAAACAAAATCTGAGCACTGCCATTGCCACCCAGGGGAGCACCTGAAAGCACTACCCAAGTCTTTTTTAGGAGCTGTGGTGACAGAGCTACCAGCTACTCACCATCACACGTAATGAGGACATAATCATCTTGCAAAGAGGCCTGCCATGACTTTCAACTGAGACTGACATCTTCCTACACCATTTTCTTTACAGAGCTTCTTTTGTTGTAACTCTTCTACCTTTCACTTTTATGACTGCTACATAAGAGTTTCATTTGACTTGTATCAGTCTTTTGACACTATAAAAAAAACCCCACCAAACAAAAGTAAAACTAAGTTCTGGTACTATTTGTGGTTTCTTTTTTTTCCAGTGAGAGTCAAATCAAGAGTCCTGTCCACATGACACAGCACACAGCATCCAGTTTGCTTCAACTAAATCCATTACCTTTTGTTCGAGGACAAACAAACTCATAGTCCAAACTCCATACTACTAATAGCCATTAAACCTATTTTGGGTTTCACTCAAATTTATTTTTTCATGCATGCTGCTGTTTATGAGGTCAGCTGACTCCTTGACCTTCCCTGGTTCTCTACAAGCAAAGTTTGCTTTAAATACATGTGTGTTCAAACACAAATACAAGTATGTTCATACTGGGTGCTATAATCTCATACAACAGACTGTGTCAGCAGACCTACCCACACATGCCCAAGAAAAAGGATATGATGGCAAATTACCTACAAAATCATCTAAATGTGACTGACTACCTCACAATGCTTGTAAGGAACAGCTACACACAGCGTGGAGAAAGAAAAGATTATTGCATAATGTTTCTCAAGGGACAACTACTCCAGACATTACATTCCAGCACTCTCTGGGAGATATTCTGACAAACAACACCATCCCACCTTCAAAGTCTTGCTTTGAATACCAGGTAATAGCTCTGCTAGGGAATGGGTAAGAGGAATGCCTTTCATTGCTCTAAAAACACACATAGGCCACAGGTCCTAAACAAAGCAGACCAGCTATAGCAAAGGGTTCAGATACTGAAAGAGGCTGATCTAAAAAAAAACTAAAATAAATTTAAGAATCAGTCTCTAAGGCTGGTGGATGGTTTATTTTTAAATTAGAAAGTGCAATTGTACATACACACAAATTTTGTGTGCAAATGTACATATTTGCATATATAATGCAAATATGCTTCCTAGAGTCAACTGCTTTTCACTTCGCCTGCACTCAAAACAGCGACTGACAGCACCACCCGCAGGACAACACTAGCGAAACACAATTTAATCAAACAAGCCAAGTGCCAGCCAGGCCATTAGGAATTTGTGCTGCTGATTTCTGGAGGCATGTACAGAGACAGACATTCATTTTCTGTACAGGGAACAGCTATTAGATGCGGATCTCTCCCGCCAAACAGCCTCTTGGAGAAAAAACAATGTTGTCTACTAGCCAGATATCTTCTACCATTGCAAGTATGACCTTCTTTGAGGTCATTAATGATTCATAAGCATTATTCTTCATCTAATAACCACCACTATTTTTTAAAAATAGGTATTTTCATTTCAGGGAGGTTTTTCCCCAAGTCTCCTGTTACCCAAGAGACTTTATCTGCCTTCCCAGCTTTGTCTGGCAGTGCTCAGATAGAGGAGGTTACACTGTCTCCTCCACCTGCCTTTGCTGAGAGCCACCCTGCTTTCTGAAGGACTCGCTCTCCATCACCTTCACTTGCTGGCACAGGATAAAAGCTTTCTGGGAACTGGAAAGACAACCACAATCCCACAGCCAAGGGGATGTCCTGCCTGCACTCCAGCTCTGCTATGGGTTTACCGCACTTGGACCTAATATCAGACATGCTCAGACATCTGGAAAGTCCTGCCCTGTGCAAAAAGTCTGGAAATTCCATCATTTCTGCTTCCAACAAATTCTCACTACTCAAATTTTTGTTGCCTGCAGACATTTTTGCTTGCACTTCTCTGTCCTGTATACTTCTTGGCTGCTTTTGTGCTTCTAATTTCTTCCCTAACAAGTTTCCGTTTGGATGCTTTCCCTCTTCTCCATTTTTGAGAATTTCTTCTCGAGGACTTTTCTTATTCTCGGTCATCTTTTCTAGGTACTATGTCACCTGCCTGGTTAGTTGAGGTTCCCATACACCATGTGGGGATGCATGTTTTTATTTCCCACTCTGTTCTGGCAGATATCATCAGTGTTAGTCACTTGAACAAAATTCCTATTGTGTCCTCAGTTCATGTTTAAGGCTTTGTCATACAGTTCCTAACTCATCAAAACCATGGTTTTTTGAAATTTAGCATTTCAGTACTTCTGAAGCCAAATCATGTAGAGCAAGCTGAAATCAAGACATTCTTGGTACCCTGACTCTAAACGCCAACTTTCTCAGTAAAACACACAAGCTTTTTATATTTATTCTACATTAAGTTATCTTAATGCAGATTTTGTTCACCCAAACAGAAAAAGAAAGTATCAGGACAATTATACAGTCCACATATATTTTAACGTAAAGAAAAGCACTGTCTATAATACTGGCAAGTTTATTATAAATAGAGTCAACTTCATTTACTCTGGTGCAGCTATCTGAACTGACATCAGCTAACGATCTCAATTTTACTTGCTCACTTCTGAGGATTCGCTAAGTTAGAAATAAAGTTGCATGTTAAAAAAAAGAACTGTGGTGCTCTGAGCCTTTGGGGCTGCAGCCAGGTTGGGCTGTGTGCCAGAAGGAAGCCTGGCAAGCTATGGAGCTCTGCTGAAGTGCAAAGGTATTACACAATCAAAGCAATCATTGCTGGGTAAAACAGATTACCCTGTAAAGCCTAAACCAAGAGGGCAGTATTTCAGACGTATATTCTTAACCTCATTTACACCAAGATCCATGAAAAGTATTTTTCAAAGCTGGTAAAGTCAGGTAAAAACAGTATTTCTAAATGAGAAGGTGCCTATTTCTTCAGAAGCTAGAGATGCCACCATGCCTTTGTTTTCTGTGGGAAGTTCTCCAAGCACAGCTAGGTTTTGTGCTGTAGCATTTCACCACTACTCTCAACTTTTCCTTGTATCTTGTTGTTGCTGACCTTCCAAAATGGATGCAAAAAATGGAAGCTGAGACAAACCAGAATCAGATTCTCCAGAAAAATGTCATTTCTGTGTTTACCAGTTCTTAATTAACTAGAGGGGTGAGCTACAACTTCTCTCCAAACTGATGTATCTGCTAAACCAAAAAAGTTTGTCAACTCTCCAGACAGAAAAACAAAACCAAAACCACCACCTTCTAGATCTTGTTGGTATCCTCTAGTAAATAGTGAAACATATTTTAAGAGAATGATTTTGTATTATTACTCAAGACAAAAATTCCCAGTTTACCCACTTTGTCTATTTGCATCTAAATGATCTAATCCAAACTCCCTGTGTTCTACTGTATCATGGAAGTATGTGCACAGCAGAACCCACCTGCTGCCAAAGGCCAGGATTTCAAGCCAAAGCTGTTTCTAACTCCATGGATAATAGAAAGCCCTCAAAAGACACACTGAACACAACAAAGCTGAGCTCAGCAAGTTTCCAGGGTGTGAGGACAGAAGAAGAGAATTGTAAAGCATTACAAAAACCCTGCACTTATATTTCTTTAAACAGTTCCTTCTGAACAGTTGTTCCATCATCAGCAAATACCTTCTGTGACTTTCCTTATCACTGTACCAAATTGTGTCCACTATATCTCGAAAGTAAAATATCAAAACAAAATCATAACAATTCTCTTTGTAACTTATTCCTCGTCAGTTTCCCACTTCTATTTAACCCAAGCACATTGTATCTCCTACCTGCACTGCAACAGTCACAGCATTAGCTGTCCCTACTCCTTAGGGACCTGTTGGCAGCAGATGCATTAACAAACGTAGTGTAGTTTGAATTTTGACCCTTCAAGGTAGGGATTCTTCTAAAAGTTTACCCAACCATTTTTATATTAAATATTTATCATATAAATATATGTCTTATATAAATATAGCTAAGGCTTTATATATATTTATGTGTGTGTCACTGCTTCCTAACCATTGGACAATCAGCTAAAATACAACTTACAATTTAAAGCAGAGGAAGGACAACGAAATAAACTGTTACAAAATTTCATTTTGCCTGTGGCAACGGAAGGCTGTAAGACACTAATAAAGGTTTTCTCCATACCTGATTCTGACCACAGATGCTGCATACGAACTTCAGCAGCTCAGACCCCCAAGTATCTTCAAGTATTTTCAGAGACCATAAAATCAGGAAGACTTAGGAAATGAACAATCATCAAAGCTATTTTACAGGAGCTTTGATGCATAGAAGGAAGGACAAAACGTTTACCACAGAGGAGTTAACAAGAGGGAACACAAAGAAAGGTTGAAATAAATGGTTCATGGAAGAAAACTGAAAACCTCTCCTTTTGACACAATAAGAAGAGAAAATACAAATTAATCAGAAGAGCAGAAAATACTGGATAATATAAGGAATTTTCAATTAATACTATCATTACTGATCCTGACACAAAAGATATCAGTGAAATCTGGTGACAAAAAATTTGGACATTTTGCAGCAAGGAGAAAGATGGAATCACCAAAAGGAAAACTGGATGCTGGTAAGGAACATAACAGAAATGTAATAAAGAACAAAGTGTGAGGTCATTTACTTGGGGAATCACTAAGAAATTCTGCTGTTAGTGTTGGGCTCTGATGCAAATGTTTGGATACGATGGAAGAAGGAGACTCTGCTACATCAGCACGATACTGACCTGCTCTGAGCTTCCAGTGTGATGTATGCATGGGGGCAAGCAAATTTGTTCTCTGGTTACAACCTTTCCTGCAGAGCTGGGAAAACACTGATACAGTCAGTAACATCCAGACCTCATCTGAAACAGCCTGGTAGCATCTGGTCCCTCACACACCAGGGATTAATGGAAAATAATGGAAGATAATCGAGGTATTAGATTTCTGTCTTGTACAAGGATATTAAAGGTTTGGCTTACAGCAAAATGAAGACCAAGAGAAGCAACAAAAACTTCAAAGTGTAATGTTGGCACAAGGAATGAGTGTATATAAGGCAGCCATTGCTAAATTTAAGTAAGTTCTAATTTCTAGCCTAACTTCAGAGAAAGATTATAAAATTAGATTCTTAGAATCTAAAATATTTCTTACAAAATAATCTAAGAAAACTACCTTAAAAGTTACAAATTATGTAATATGATAGAAATAAGAATCTGAATAGGCGATTGTTTTTTTTTTAACATTTTTCTGGGGAATTCACAAAGAGGCCAATGAGAATGTCGAGATTCAAAAAAAAAAAACCAAGACAAAAATCTAGCAGGGTTATAAAGCTGGTTAGTGAATAACAAGAATGTCTAAAATTTTTTTAAAAGTACCAAACCCACCTAAGATTTGGGGTATCACATTAAAAAGAATAACATTGCTTTCATCTAATAGGATTTGGAAGAAACATTGCGAACAGATTTTTTGCTGTGCCTTCTGCACAATTTCTTGGCTTTCCTACTTCTCTGAAGCAGCTGAAACCAGGAATGAATGAAAGCAGATGAACTATTTCTGAAGTGTGATTTGGGATTTTAATCTCTATTACTTCCCTCCCCTCCTCTTTAAAAAGCCCTGTTTTCTAGGTGTAGCTCTCAAGCATGTGTCTGAATGTCTCAATTTGCCATAAGCTGAATAACTACTACAGCTCTTCACAACATCTTATTTTTGCTGCTGAGCTGGAAGAAGAACTAGCGTCTTATTTGTAGGAAGCAACTCATTTACATTTTTGACAAGAAAACAATTCAGCCCTCTGAGGTTTGGTTTTTTTTTTTTAACCACAGAGAAATGAAAGAAAAATAAATTGAAAGTCATGAGGAACTTATAAGGACAACAGTGCTGTAGTATCCAAATAGAATACACAAAATAAACTTCTTAGTTTCCAGTTTGGGGAGGTTTTATGGCAGAGCCACTTGATACAGAGAACTCTCATACCACACTTCTATTGACTAAGTTGTTCATCAGTGATATAAATACCTCAGCATTTTACTAAATATATAAAAGTCGTAAAGAGCAATTTCTGTAGCATCACAGAGAAAAAAATTACACTTTCAATTAATCAAATAAGGAAATAAAAACTGTTCCTGTCACTTGTTACCTGGGAGAAGAGACCAACCCTTACCTTGCTACCACTTAATTCCAGGTAGCTGTGGAGCGTGGTAAGGTCCTCCTCAAGCCTCCTTTTCTCCAGGCTAAACAATCTCAGGCTAAACAATTCCTGATGAATTTAACTAAGTAGTAATTATATTGGATTTTTTGTCAAAGTACTTGTTCATCCTCACCCTCCCTCAAAAAAAAGTCTACAAGAGATAATCAAATCATACAATGTAGGATTTGTAGCCTTATATAAATGAAAAAGTATTTGAAACCCATGTTTAACATACTGAGGTATGGTCAGTGTTTTAGGATGTATTCAAGATAGGGTTCATCACTCAGTCTTGTTCAATATTTTTATTGACGACATGGATGAGGGTATTGAATCTTTTACCAGTAAATTTGCAGACGACACTAAGGTGGGAACTTGTCTTGGTCTACTGGAAGGGAGAAAGGCTCTGCAGAGAGATTTGGATGGGTNTTCACCAGGCGGCAACAGACAGAACTAGAGGGCATTGTCTCAAGCTGTGCCAGGATAGGCTTAGGTTAGAGATTAGAAAAAAGTTCTTTACAGAAAGAATAGTAAAGTATTGGAACAACCTGCCCAGGGAGGTGGTGGAGTCCCCAACACTGGATGTGTTCAAAAAAAGACTGGACATAGTACTTGGTGCCTTCATCTAGTTAAGGTGTTGGGTATGGGTTGGACTTGATGATCTTGAAGGTCCCTTCCAACCTGGTTATTCTGTGATTCTGTGATTCATTATCTGCAGTTCTCACATAAGAGTTCTACCTTTCTTGATGGAAGAACTTAATTCTTAGGAAAAAAACTTATTTTTTTTAGTAACTGAACATCAGTCAGAATAATCAGAATATTTTCATGTTGTTGCTGATGCTTCCTAATCCTGAGTCAGGAAGAATCACATTAAATACTGCAATGCTGCATTACAAAAAAGAAATTTATTTAACATTTTCTAAAACACTTAATTTCTACCTGATGGTACCTTTTTCCGTTTTTTGACAAATGAGTATGGGGACAATAAAATACCACCTGAAGACAATCAACCAGCTAGGATTCAATTACTTCTTTTCAGAGCTCTCCTCTCCACAGCACTCTCTCCTCCTCAAGGCAAGAGCTGTGTCCTTGGTTTGCAAGGACAATGGCTATGAATATAGCAAGAAATTTATTTTTGAAAGCATCATATACTAAGGTAGTATAAAAGGCTGAACCATGTTCTACTCAGTACTACACCTTCTGCTGCTGCTATCAGTGGCAGAAGTGGGGATGAATGATGACAGCCCAGAAGCAGAAGCACTGGCTATTCTATTCACCTGCTGCAACTGGAGTAGTTTTCCCAGGGTTTCCTTCACTCCCTATTATTAAAAAAAAAAAATCAAGCACAAGAAAATTAGCCTGATTTTGTGAATAACATCTTCCACAAACAGGCAGCTATTGTTTCTAGTTCTAATCATTCTGTGATTCTGTAATTTTAAGTAGATATAGAGACTAAATAAAAACAACCTGGGAAAAAAAGTTGCATCATTAGCCCAGCCTCCTGTGTATTATGGACCACTAAGTCTGCTTGATTAACACACACAAAAAGCAAGGAGACCAAGACTAACCCTGAACCCTTCCATATGCTTGTAGGATCCATCTTTACTGCACTGGCTAAAACCTAACTGCATACCAACATGATACTACCCCTGGCTGGCTGAAGTCCCATCATTCTCTTTGTGCAAAGACTGCTTTACTAAGATATACCTCATTGGAGTGTAGCTTTATCTAGGAAGGAAAAACAAAATGAACAAAAAACCTTGAAAGAAAAAATTTCAGAAGTTTTAGGGTAAGTAAGAAATTCTCTGGGAAAAGTAACATGAAGCATGAAAGATCATTTTCTAAATCTGTGTCTAGGTACTGGCATTTATCTTCTCTCTACATTTTAACTAACCATCTAAAAAGGAAACCTATAGGATAAGACTTTGCAGATGTGCATCCCACAAGTAAAGCAAGAACTTGAGGCATACATAAGATTTCTCAGTGGCAACAAGGCTGGCATATAACTGAAAGCTCTGCCAGCTCACCTCCATCAATTAGGACTGTCCAAAATACCCTTGTAAGGATCACATCAGCAAAAGGCCAGAAGAGTGCTGCCACATTCCAGAAAGGTGGAAAGGCAACACTGATGAAAAAACTTACTGCTTCCATCGGCAAACAGTGCAGCTTCTCTGCAGGGCTACTTGCATGGCATAGACAAACCTACAGACACGCTTACCCCAAGATTTCTAGCTAACAGCGCTTTCTTTAGGAGCAGACAATTCCAGACTTCTCAAATATCTTACTTCAGAAGATGAGAAACCCTGTGGCTTGACAGGTACCGGGAAGTGCATCCCCAGCCCGTAAAGTCTGGAAGTTGTGAGAAAGAAAGGAAAGCCACAGCATCAGAAGCTGCTGGAGAGTGTGCCACCAGATAATCCCTCCACACAGAGAGCCTCAGCTGAAGTCACAAAGCACTGCTGTTGGGAGCCTCCTTTCCACTCCAAGACCCACACAGAACTGTTTGGATACATCACGCAGACTGCACTTCCACCCTGCACAGAACATTGAAATCCAACACAGGCATCTGCATTTTTCCCACATGAGGTGGCAAAGCAAGATGCAGTACAGCTAATCTGCAAAAATGGATAAACCAAGAACTCTTGCTGAAGTCCTAGAAGAACTGGATCACCTTTGATCATGAACATCATTATAAACAACGTAAATTCTGCACAGAAATACAGTCTCTGTGCTGGGAGTAACCTGAAAATACGGTGTTTAAGACACAGGATATGAAAAGTTCAGAAAGAGTCCCCTCACCCCACAGAATCCCCAGACATGGAATAGGTTACTTACTCTTCCCAGCTCGTTAGTGGAAAGCCTGTACCAGAGCACCAAGTTCTGGAGTCCAGGGCAACAGCACTCCCTCACGTCGCTGCAGAAATCAGGCAAGCTGCAAAATAAAAACAAGTCATATACTAGAGTTTTCATTTATGAAGAGTCAAGGAGATATTAATGAAAACTACTGAGCTTGCAAAGGTGTGGGTTACCAAAAGAAACCTGCATGGCCGTCCTGTGTGGCAGTGGGAGCTGCAAGGCAGCGGGAAGCTGAGAATCAGACAAGCATAGACAAGTGACTGAGTAACCTGAGCAGCCACCTTCAGTTTACATCCTTAAAACCATCTGCACCCAACAACATGCACAGAGAAGTAAAAGCAGAACAGAGGATCCATGTATCACAATGCAGGGATCTTCCCAAAGCAGGCAGGTGTCCTGAACTGCTTTTGGACTATGGCAGCTCAGGCACTTCAGAAACAAACTGCAAATCAGGCCTTAAATTTTCTCTGCTTCCACACTGCAAAACAGACCTGCAGTCTTCCCCATGCACAAACACTGAACAACATGAAGAAATTAATGCAGATGATAAAGATGAGGCACAAGTTATGAAAGAGGAGCAAAATGTCCACAGTAAAAAATACCTTCATAAAAAATCATGTTTTCAATTATGCTTGTTTTCAATAGACAAGTATATAATTTATTTTTGTGAGGTCTGTACGCTGCACCACAGACATACCACCCCTGGCAAATGATTACATTAATGCTATGGCATTTGGTACTGAAAAATATATTGGGATTGTCACCACATAGTGACAATCATCATAGAAGCAATGTTAGAGGCAACAAAAAAATGCTCCAACAGCACCATAAGACCTGTCAGTCAAACCATGTTCTAGGATTCAGGGTATTATTCAACTTTATATTTCTTCCCCCATATGAAAATTATATTGGATTTTTTGTCAAAGTACTTGTTCATCCTCACCCTCCCTCAAAAAAAAGTCTACAAGAGATAATCAAATCATACAATGTAGGATTTGTAGCCTTATATAAATGAAAAAGTATTTGAAACCCATGTTTAGCATACTGAGATATGGCCAGTCTTTTAGGATGTAGTCAAGATAGTGTTCATTATCTGCAGTTATCACATAAGAGACCAAAGATACAAATCTCATCTGCTGTAGAGCTTTAATAATTTTTTTTCTTTGTTAAAGCAAAAGGCAGGCTAAATCATGCCAAATTATATTCCATTTTAAAGAGAGACTTACTTTTACCTGTCTCTGTTCTAGCAGAAATCCAAGAACTATAAATCCAAGGAAGTATTAACATAGAACAGATCATTTAAGAGAGCTAAAAACATTCTTGCTAAAAAACATATCTGTCATTTGAAAACTTGAAAACAGACCTTCTTATAAGTCAGATGAGAAGTAATTTTAAAATAAAAAGCTTTTTAAGAAATCAAGAAAATATACTCATTTTATTTTCAATAATAAAATTGCACTTTAAAAAAAAGCTCCTCAAGGGGGCAGGAAGAAAACAGACTAATGCTCATTAAATTAATATTCTAACTCAGTTTAGCAGTCATATTTGTGGGCTTCTGTATCAGATGATCAGATTTTAGTATTCAAGAGAAAGGAAAAAAAAGAGGGAGAGAAAGACAACGCATGTTGTTGACACTTTCATACCAGGAAAGCCGAGAAACTAGGAAGTTCTTGATGCTTGAGATTCATGGGTTTCATATGAAAAAAAAACTTTCTGGGTTAAATGCTGAGACTCCAAACTTCTGCACAGACTGAGCATACGTGCCAGCCTTTCTGAATAATTTCAAGGGGTTTCTTCCCGACATAAGCAAACAGATGCATTTGTTTGTGCTGGCACAGCTATTTTTATAATTAGCCCTTTTCGTCCTATATATGAAACCTAATTTGTTCTAAACCAAGTCTTGAGTCACAACAATAGAAACAGTAGTCAATTAAAAAAAAAAAAAAAGAGGCAACAACTTAAAAAGCTTTTCACACCTGAAAGAAACCAGTTTTATGATCCAAATTAAGACAAGGTCAGCTGTTGGTTTTGAGATCAGAGAAAAGCTTGAAATTACAAAATAAGCGTCTCAAAGGTTGGAATAACCAGCCTCTTCAACAAAACAGCAAATAGAAAATTGCAAAACAAAGTTTCAATGACATCTGACCTCTGACCAAAAGGGATACTAACAGTAATGGTATAAATTCCTGAAACTGTACTGCCACACACTCAACATTTTCTAGTTCCCAGTTGAGAATGCCTCACCCTGTTTTTCCCTTCCTCTGCATCCTGCTGAAAATGTTCCCCTCTCCACCCACATTTTTACCATGTTGCCTTGCCTTGAAAATCAGCAGACTTGAAAACAACTTCCGAATGAAAAGAGGAATTTTTTTCTTCCTGTTTATAAATCTTTATATTTCAAGAAAAGCTCAGATGACAAACAGTGGAGCCAGCTCAGCTTCCCAGACCTATGCAAGCTGGAATAATTCACTTAGGACCTTATACCCTTCTTAGAGAAGGAATTAGAAAACATTTAACGCCCACAGATCACACAGTAGGAACACACTGTTACCATTAATGAAATAAACAACTCGCCAGTTGAGATAAGAATAGGTGTAAGTTTAAAAAACTAAATAGTCCCTATTTCCTTCTTTCGCAAAAATGGGGCAATAGCTACATATACTTGAAGTGGGATTCGATTTTCCTGGGTATTTGGATTTCCATGGGACACAGACCTGCAATCCAGCCCTCAGCTATCCTCAGCAACAAGTGATCTCACAGGTGCCAGTGTGGAACCTGATCTCATGCACATTACATAATTTCAGCTGGAAATAATAAAACCATTCAGCAAATAAAAGAAAAAAAGGTAAAACCTACTTTTGCATATCTCTCAAAATAGAGACACCTACCTACCCAAGAAAGACTCCCTGTGGATTTGTAATATCTAAACTACTTTATTGAGGTTTAGCAGGAATTTATCGAAGTAGGAATCACTGCAGCTTTTTCCTCCTTCTCCACTGCAGCACATGCTTATGCCTGGTGGATTCCAGACAACAGCTCAGGTTAGGTGGTTTGATTGCTCTCCTTTCCAACCCCCTTCTTAAAGTTTAGATCAAATATAAAAGAGACAGGTTCCTAATCACCAAATTTTGGCTGGAGTTATTCAGTACCAAAACAGGTTTTACACTTCAGTAACTCTTTTTCCTGAAGCACACACACTATATAGGTGGGTCACTCCGCAATGACATTTCATTTTTGTTCTTGTCTTTAAATAAGAAAAAATCATGCACCAGCTAGATTCTTAGATGCTTCTGTTGACTTAAACTGAGATACCCAGATTTAAATCCACTTAAATCTAAAAACTGACATAAAAAATAAGAATATTCACCAACTCTTTACCCATTGGGCAACTGCTTCTCAGATGGGCTGCAGGAAAGAGCAGCCAGCCTGCTCTTAGAGGTGACACATCTCTTCAGGGAGAGCGACAGATACTCTTCCACTTCTTCACCTTGAAAACTGGTTTTATAGGAAAATAAGCCCACCTATTTGAATACAAATTTTAAGAATTCTATCACTCTGAAGTGCTTCTCCTGCATTCTTTCCAGTAGCATTGGTATCAGACTGCAAACCTGTCTGTGTTGAGCAGTAACAGGCAAGTTAGTAAGAATCCAGTTACTCTTGGAAAAATACCTACAAATGTCCCAATTCTTGTGCTTTTAGAATGGAAGTACTGTAAAATATTTGTAGATATGTTTGTAGATGACCCAAGCTCTTGTTCTCTAGCATTTCTTCTTATTATCAAAGTCCAGTACCAGATAAAGGAATAAGACTGGCAGTTTCTCAGTTTTTCTTGCTGTTTATTAAGTTCTTATCATAACTTCAGCATG
>WEIV01007276.1:51965-106555 GCA_013390005.1 Calyptomena viridis
GTCACACCTCAAGAATTTCCTGACATTTTAGCATCTACCTTTCTCTGCATCTTACCTTCCTTGGCAGCAGGTTTTACTGAATTCACATATGGAAGCATGTCACACATTAATTTGCTTACTGCCCTAGAACACCAAAAGGAAAACTGCATCACTTAAATGGTTTTAGCTTCTCAAATTTTTGAAGGTCAGGAAGAAGCATTTCTTTCACAATTAGTGGCTAAAACACTGAAACACACACGGTACTGTTTTATTTATGAACTCTGAGAAGTGCAACAAAGCTGCAGAGATTTGGTTTTCCACTACTTGCACAGGGGTCTCACTCTTCCCCTTCCAGGTTATAAAGCATATTCTAGTTACCTTCCTGGAAAGGGCAGGTGGAGGACTCAAGTTCCCCTGGGTCAACTGGGTCTTCTGCCTCCCCACAATAAGGACCAATCAGGGAGTCACAGCAGAGGAGACAGTGAGGAGGGAAAGTCTTGATATTTATGAAGAATACTTGTTGTAGTGTTCTATTTATCTGTTTCTATGTTTATATGTTAATATGTAGTTCTGTATCCCCTCCCCCAGTTTAATTCTACCCTCACTCCTCCCATTCTCCCCACATATGGTCCCAAACCACTCCTATACTTCCCTAACCCACTCCCACCTTCCCTTCCCATTGGCCATTCCCCAATTCCCTCCCCGAATCCTGGACNTAGTTCTGTATCCCCAGTTTAATTCTACCCTCACTCCCCCCATTCTCCCCGCATATGGTCCCAAACCACTACTATACTTCCCTAAACCACTCCCACCTTTCCTTCCCATTGGCCATTCCCTGATTCCCTCCCTGAATCCCAGACCCCATATAAACCCATGCAGACAGGAAGTCGGGGTCAGACCCTGTTCGGGCCCCCCCTGGGTCTGACCTCCTCTGGAGCCTCATGGCAACAGAGGATCAATAAACCATGTATGTCCACCACGAGGGTCTCCGTGCAACCTTCTTACCCTTCGATGATGCTTTCCTGGACTGACTGAGCTAGTAAGACCAAGAACCAACCCAGGCATCACATCAAATACTAAAGTCTGTCCCCTTCATTTTAGAGACTATTTTTGTTCAAAATGTCCTAAGTGGATATTGAAAGGTAGTTTTTGTTCTTTTGTTTAAAGTTTCGAAGAGAAGCTGGCACAGGGGAGTGGGGCTACAAAACTTTCATGCCACTATGGACCAAAACTATATTTTCATTTTACCATATCTTCCCCACCATTGTCCTCAAAACATTTATGCAGAACTCCACATTGCCAGTGACTGCTCTCAAACACCAAGGTGTTATTTTGGTCCTTTGGTTGCATGACTTACCACTTTTCTCAAGTCTTACTGTTCTCCAAACTGTCCTGCACAGACACCAAACCAGAAGGAACCAAAGTGATGGGTGACACTGAAGCAGAATTCATCTTCAGCCTCGGAAATGCTGACATCTCCCAAAGCACAGCACTGGCTTCAGCTCACATAGTTCTGTCATACTGTGCACTCCAAAAAGCCCACTTTGATTTGTGTTCTGCTGCTGTGTTATACACAAATCATATTATCCTACCAGTAAAAATCTTTATGGAAATTCCCTACCTTTACAGCCCGTGGGAATTGTTATTTCCACTGGTGAGTAATTCAGCTTCCTATGGGTGAACCAGATGGCCGGGGCAAGGAGCTGTTTCAGAAAGACAGATGCTGCTCTACTGCTAGGTCTCAACACACATCCATCCAACGTGCAAAAGCCAATGGAAGAGGGGCAGAGCTTAGAAACATCCAGAGCACAGCTTCCACACTTTGGGGTGGGCGGTCTGCAGTGTGCTGAGAATTCTCCCAACAGCACAACAAAGCCTTGTGTCCCTCTTTTCTGTCCCTAAACCCATCCCCTCTCTACAGCTTTCATTATCACTACTATCATGACTCTCCACAAGAACCAGACTAGTTCCTGTTATTACAAAATTGAGCAAACATCTGGGCTGAGGCTGACAGTCTCTAGGTTATAATGCCAAAAGCACAGCACAATCAACACTGTGCTATCTTATCACTCACCAGCAACTCTTCAAGCACAGTCTGAGTACCACTGCAGCATGTCTTCTCCCCAGCGGATGGCAATCAAGCCATATTTTCTGTTTGCTCATCCCTCCTGACTCAAAATTTAGAGCTTGCAAAAGCCCAATGCGTAATTTGTCGTTAGCACTTCAGCAGCAAAAAAGTTTACTGCTGAAAACATTCAAGCAGCTGAGTTAACAATTTTAAAAACAATTTAAAATTAAAAATTAAAAACAATTTTAAAATGGAAACAAAGAAACTGGAATCAATATGTGAAAAAAAAAAGCAGCCTGGAATTTCCCCCCCAAAAAAATATTCTTAGCACAGTGGAGTGCAACATGGCTAGCTGAATAATTTTCCAAACAGTTTTTAGAAATAAAACTTATTCTCACACAGTTGTCATATTCTAAGGAAGGAATTGAAAGCTGATATGTGTGACAGAGACCAACCACGAGGGTTAGAAGCAACTAAAGATGCTCCTCCACAAGCTGTCTGGAGAGAAAAACATCTCCAGATGATTTGACTTTTTAGCAGACATACCATACTTGAGATCAGGTTTTATCTGTCACTTAGACCTGTGGGTGACTAGTATTCAGGTCACACACACACCTTTTCTGAAGCAACCCACAGCACAACTATTCATGTGATAAACACCCACCTCACAGCAGAAGCCAGTGTCAATGAATAATGCAGGAGATCCAGTCACTCTACCACATATACCCATGGGATATGGAGGCAGCATTTTAGCTTAAGTCATCCTTCCCCCTTCAGGGCACAAGCATGTTCTTTAGTTATTCTCTCTCCACCTCCAGTTCTGCACATACATTAGCAAGTCAAACCCAGCAAACCAGGACAAGTAGTTGCAGACGAAACAGGGACACAAGCAGAAATGCAATACATTCTCTCACAAGATGATGTTAAAATACTACATCATCTGCTCAGCTCAGGAGCTCCACAAACCAGAGGTAGTTTCCCAGTGTCCATTGTTTACACTCCACAAGAGATGTACTTTTCCATCACTAAGACAATAATTTCACAAAGCATTAGCTAAATCAGGGTCAATTAAAATGGAGCCACACTCAGCCTTAGCTTGTGACTCTGCTTGAATGTAGGCGGATTATTAAAAGTACAAGGCAAAACTGAAGGAAAATTTGAATTTGCAAGTCGCCTCCTTTTAAAAAAGGCATTATCACCTATGCTTTAGGTACAAACTCTCCCAACAACTCATTTAAGTTATTAATTCCTATTCTGAATACTATTATTACTGTATAATTCTCCACAATCCCTCCTGATATTTCTCCAGTAGCTCCCACAGCTTATGCTGCAGACAATAAGGTGTTTCACCTCAGAGCATCCTTGATATCTACCACATCAGGGTAAGGCACAGCACTAACGACATTTCAGGACAAAGCATTCAACACTGCCAACTTGGCTTCTCTGGCACTCTCTGCCTTTCAGCATCCTGCTTAGCCAACCACTCTACCAGCATTTCTGGCCTTCATGCAGCTTTTGCATTAGCCTGGGCATCCACTCACACTGCAGATTTAATGTGCCATTAGAAGGGTGTCTTTGTCTCACATCTGCTTTGTTGCATACAACTGTTGGGGGTTTGGGGCTTTTTTTGTTTGGTTTTTTGTTTGTCTGCTTTTAACAAAACCGGGTCAGCGAGTACTTGAAATATTTCTTGGTCAGAACAGCTGGTAGTTAATAGAAAAAATCTTTAGTTAGCTTATTCCTTTATTAATTTTCATTGCTGGCGAGCTGACTCACTATCTAGGGTTGATCTCTTAAGGAAGTAAAGATATTTAGATCAAATTTTTTTTTTTTACTAAAGACTACATTTCTAGTGTTATGCAGTATTTTCTCAATTCCCTACCTCTGACAGGCAGATCTATTAATGATGCAATTAACTGATGAAAAGAATGAGATTAATTTCTTGATCATCTTCAAAAAACATGCATACATTTTCCTACTGTGTCATAAAGTCTGCTATGAGGCTAAAATCTCTTATCTAATCTAAATACTTTTACTATCTTTTATTTTTTTAGAACCAACTTGAGGACTCTGGTAGAAGAGCTCCTGCAGTTTCTCCTAAGAAAATGACGATTAACAATTCTAAAAATGACAGGAAAAAATAAGCTTTCCAGGGGAGAGAAACTAGGAAGATAGAAGATACAAAATCATCAGCTACAGAAAGGTCATGATTTGGCTGTAACATGACAAGAAATTTTGTACTTGCATGTGAGAGATGTAACTCCTGTATCATACATTTGCTTCCTGCATGGACCAATGACTTCCCATTGTTCTTAGTATGACTCTGACTGCAGAATAGTGTTAACTATGTCTTTGCCTTACATTATACAAAGCTTTCCTTAAGCATCCAATAGGCTCCAACATACTCTATTCTGCAACATACAAGCATATTCTTAATTAACATGAAAAACCACATCCAACAACTGCAGACAAAACATCACATCCAAAGAACTACATGTAGGACTGCACTCAGCAAATCTACCTTGGAAAAAAGCATATTTCAGTAATATGCTCATGTATGATTCCATGGCCAAGAAATACAATACATGCTCACAAGTCTGATGTTGAAATTATTCATTAAAAAATAAAAAGGAATCCAATAATGATTATATATACTCTTTCAAAAGACAACCACTTTAAAAGTGTTTAACAAAAGAGCAACAGTAAGACTAGAGCTTAATTCATAGCTATATTGCTTTGCCCAAAATATGTTCATTTATGTTCTTTCCAAGGTCTCCATTCCTAAGGTTTTATGACCTAGATTTTAATTAGCAAGTGCATTCAGGGATTTTTTTAAAATAAGCTCACACATATACATGAGAGGCAGCTATGTCTGCTTTAAATCAAGAAGTTTCTAAATTAATTTCCCCTTGAACTGGAAGGAAATTTTCCTGCAGGACATCACACACACCTAATTGCATAGCCAAATGATTATATTTATACTTCATGTCAATACCAAAAAGTCCAACTACAGAAATTAAGATGCTGCTGCAATACTGTCAAGACTTCAGGACAATATCCTTTCATTAAAACACAGCAAATACCATCTCAGACCAGAATTAATCTAAGCAGCTGTTACCAGATGCTCCAAAAGGAGCAATAAAATTCACCCTAATAACATTCCCTCACTCTACCTCACTTATATCCCTGTCATTTCTGACTATGAATTAAAACCTCCTGTCATCCCTTTGTTTTATCTAAGGCCTCGATTCCAGAGAATTGCATGAAATTTTTTCCAGTTCATGCAGAATCATCCCGATCAGTAAGAAACCAAGGGGCATCATATATAACCGCAATGAGAGGGTTCTCATCTCTCAACACTGTGCTCCCAAATTGATTTTAAGAGAGAATAACACACGGGGATTTTTTTCCCCAAATGAAAGGCTGTCCTGGATATACACCGCAGTTGCTTTGTCCTAGCACCCCCAATCCAAGAATCCTAGCTATGTTTAGCATTTTGCTTGGAGGTACTGCAGGAATCCAAGGTCAGCAGTAGCCACAGGTGGTCAAATTTACTCAAAACAGTTAAGTTAATCAGTTCAGCAAAAAAATGTAACCTCTTCAACAGAGACAGAGGGGCTTGACAGCTTCCAAAATGAGTACTGATAAAGTCTAGAGGCACAGGAGCAATGCTGGCTTGGACAGCAAGGTCTGGAGCTGCCTGTGTATTGATCCTCTCTGGCTAAAGTGTGACAAAAGATGTGAAGTATTATGAAACTAAAAACCAAAAAGAAGGTGCTCCACAACAAGAAGCAAAGCACGTAATAGAACGAATTGAACTGAAATACTGATAGAAAGGTCTTGAGGAAGCCTGCAGTAAATCAATGGGAATTTAGCCATTAATTTCACTGACTCTAGATTGAGGTCTGTGTCTCTACTGAAAAATTAAATTCAAAACGCTTTTGTAGCTTAAAAGCATTTTCCCTCACATGTCACCTCCAAGAGATCTTGGAACTTGTTAAGAGTTCAAGTGCAGAGTTACAGTTCTAGAAACAAAATCACCAACCAGCTACCATGGACAGCTGAAGTGGGACTACTTGAAAGTCAAAAATATTAAAATTCCCTATCAGACCCTTCAAGTCCTAAATGGTGCCAGAAGCTCCTACAAAGCAGTATGAGAAGTTAGCATCTACAATCTCAGCTGAAGTCACAAAAGGCAAGAAGAATAATTCACATTTCCAGTCTACCCACCTAGGAAGCTGGTTATGTTCAGAGCTACTAAGAGAGAACCAGTAGCTGCAAGACTTCTGTCAGAGATAAATATGTGAGTGTGTATATGTATGTATATGTATATACATATGTATGTATGAGTATGCATGGGGATGGACACAGTCACACATTTTAGATTCCTGCAAGACCAGGCAACTCGATTTAAAATCAACTTATTCCTACAGTCAAAATAAATAGTGAAATTTAGTATTATAATTAAGATCAGTATAAACTTGAAATTTGCAAGAGCTGGAACAGTCTTTAATTTCATGCAGGCAGAACCTAAATAAGAACACAAGCTCCTGGACTCGACAGGTTAAACTCTTAAGTATGAACAAGCAGTGCTTAGCTTAAGGAATCATTTTATATATATTCATTTGCAGAAAGTAAAAGTCAAAGTTGCTGTTCCACAGCCAGCAGAGTGACACTAACAATACAGTTTTACATCTATGCTGATTTAAGCTAACTGTCCCTTTCAGTAGTAGTTAGCCTTCAGACTGGCTCAGTCACCTCATCAGAGACACAGTCAAAAGGATGCATCTTCTTTAAGGGATTAGTTTTCAGCTGGGTCCTCAAATAAATCGGCTTGGACAGGAGGCCACATGGGTGCCAGGGAAGAGGAGAACGCATGTTGTAATAGTTTGAAGAAGATGGACTAACACCATTTAACAGCTGCTGTTGGCAACAGCTTTTAAAATATTCCTTTTGGAGCAGTCCAAAGTGATGTGAAACTGTGCCCATAATCTTTCACCATGCCTTTAAACTTCATTGAAAGATGTCACATCTGGCACATGCGACAGGCCAGGAGCACTGCCAGCACTAATGACTTGGATGACACACGTAACCTCACAAGCATATTCAGCTCTTCCCTGCCCACTCCATTTTTTCAGTATTGCTTAAAAATAGAAGAGGGAGTGGGGGAAGGAAGGAAATTTAATTGGGGTCATATCAGAAGCTTACAGAAATCCACACATTCTGATCTAGCTTCAGCACGGACAATCAGATCATCATCCTCCTCCTAAAGTCCAGGAGGATGAAGTAGCTGACACAGGGACAGCCCTGCTCCTTGCCCCCTGGAAAGAAAGCAAAGCATGACCCCAGTCACACAAAAGCCCCCTCCAAAGATCCAGAAGTTTCTGGCGTTCACTACCCACACTAGCAGGTATTTTTAAAGACATGACTTTTGTCAGAAACATCAGCCAGGCTGGGCAATATCCAAAAGCCCTGGAAGTTTCAGCAGATGCAGGAAGTGGAGCACAACAAGCAGCCATAGGGTTTCAGTTATGAGAAACATCACACAAGTCCCTACACTCTGGATACATGATGAGAGAATTCTTCTGGTGAGAAACATTAACTTGACAGAGATGTCAGTGTTCCTGCAAATTGAATAGTTTATGCAATAGTTCTAATAGTACTAGAGTAAAACTAAAGGTAAAGCTTGAAAAAGCATCAACACTATAGTTTAAAGGTAGCTGAAGTTTAGAAAATCTAACAGGAACCAGGGAAGTGTTCTGCATCCATTCCTAAGGGAGAGAGACAGTGCCACAGGCAAAGGTACTTTTCAGTCAGGAGGTAGTTTTCAGTCCGAATAATTTAAGCATAATTTTAAATCAGTGGAGAATGTGGGCAAACCCTTGCTCATAGCAGTAATGAGCAGACAAAAACTGTTCCAAATGAAATCAGTGGTGCTACGATTCTGATCTCTAGTTTCAAAACCAAAACCAATGCGGTTTTTTATATACCTTTTCAATCACATATACGTTTGGCCAAGTTTTATAAAATCTTTAGAGAAATCAATGTACAAATAAATGATTTTTTTTAAACCCACCACACACCTTCCATAGAATATGCCAAGACAGATATGTGTTTAAAAACCTGAATTGAGAAGACACCTTAAAATTCTCAGTGCATTCATGCCATTCATCATCTGCCATCTGATCTCCTTGGCATATTTATTACCAATCATCTTTCCAATGTACCCTGTTTAGGTCTGTACTTCTAACAAGCGGCTTACGAACTAGCTTAAAGATAGTTTGCTAGAAAAAGTAAAAAAATAAAACCTATTTCTAGTTACCAAAAAAAATTTGTAACTAGTATAGCAGAGGCATGCTATTGTGTGTTTAAACCTTAACAAACAGGATTATTAAAAAAGCCAGTTATTGCCATTCAGCAAGTACTCCTAAGAGACAGCCTTTGCTCCTCATCTTTTTGCAAGATCACTCTATCAAAGCAGCAGGAAATACTTTTAAAAGCTCACCATTCTCAATCAAATCACAGAATATTCCAAGTTGGAAGGAACCCACAAGGATCATCGAGTCCAGCTCCTGGCCTTGCACAGGACCACCCCCAAGAGTCACACCATGTGCCCGAGAGTATCATCCAAGAGAGTATGCTTCTTGAACTCTGTCAGGCTTGGTGCTGCAACCACTTCCTTGGGGAGCCTGTTCCAGTGCCTGATCACCCTCTGGGTGAAGAACCTTTTTCTAACAGTCAGTAAAAACAGAGCTTCCAAACACAACAGCGTGGGGTAGCTAAGGTGAGGCAAAACCAAGTCATTTGACTACAGTGCTGCATTAGTTGATAAAGGGCTAGTCCACACTTAACAAAGACTGGACACACAACCTGAAGAGGCATTTCCAGGGGGTTAACAGACCCAAAAACAGCAGCAGCTTTTCTTCCCACTTCTGTATAAAGGAACTGGTGGTAAGGAAGAGGAGAACAGTTAAAAACCCACAGGCAATTGCCACCTTTTGCACAAGAAGGCTTTCAAAAATCCTGTCAAGCCCAAAAAATCCATCATCGCACTAATTCTGTGAATCCCGACAACCAAGAGAAGAAGTGACTGTGCTTTGTGTAAGCCAAATAAAGACTTCTATTATGATGGCTTAAATAAAACACAGCCCAAGAGAGGAAATAAATGTTACCCAAGTCATCTGGCATGTTTAGCCTGTCTTAGGTAGGACAGACACCATCCTTCCCAGACAGCAGACAGCATTTCCTTGCCAGGGTCACGTCCATTTCTCCCTTGGTAAAGAATACTTTCAAGTCATTTCAATTCTGCCATTGTCCTGGTTTCAGCATATATTCTGATGTCTGATTTGTAATTACTTACACTTCTCAAAAAAAGGATAGGCTACTAGGTAATAAAAAATTACCCCAAGCCATCTCCTCACTTCACTAATTTTGAGACAGGTCAATGCTGACACTAAAATGAACAAAAAGACTTCTGAAGGAATAACTTTTAAAGAAGACAACAATCCTTTTTTCTTTCAAATTAGCATATTTTTTCCAAAGTCAGGCCACTATGGGAAGGCTGACATTGGCTGGACACCAAGTGCACACCAAAACTGTGCTATCACTGCCCTCCTCAACTGCGTAGGGGAGAGAAATCTCACGGGCCAAGAACAGGGAGAGGTCACTCACCAATTACCATCATGGGCAAAATTACCTCCATTTGGGGAAATTAATTAAATCAGAGCAGGATACTGAGAAATAAAATCAAACCATTAAACACCTTCCCCCAGTCCCCTCCCTTCTTCCTGGGCTTAACTTTACACCCATTTTCTCTATTTTCTATGCCCAGTGGTGCATGGGGACAGAGAATGGGGGCTGCAGCCAGTGCATCACACATTGTCTCTGCTGCTCCTTCCTTCTCATGGAAGGACTCCTCACACTCCTCCCCTGCTCCAGACTGGGGTCCCATCTACGGGATAAAATCCTCCACGAACTTCTCCAAAATATGTCCTTTCCACAGGCTACAGTTCTTCACAAACTGCATGGGTCCATCTTCCACAGGGTACAGTTCTCCATGAACAGACTGCTCCAGCATGGGTCCTTCACAAGGTCACAAGTCCTACCAGCAAATCTACTCCAGCATGGGCTCCTTCCTCCACAGGGCCACAGGTCCAGCCAGAAGCCTGCTCCAGCATGGGCTTCCCATGGGGTTATAGTCTCCTTCAGGCATTCATCTGCTCTCCCATGGACCTCCATGGGCTGCAGGTAAACAGCCTGCTTCACCATGGGCTGCACGGAAACCTCTGCTCCAGCACCTCGAGCACCTTCTCCCCCTCCTTATGCAATGACCTTGATGTCTGCAGGACTGTTTCACATATTCTAATTCCTCTCTTCTGATTTTTACTGGTGTTGCACTGAGTTTTTTACGTGCTTAAACCTGTTATCTCAAAGGTGCTATCACCTGTCCGAGTGGGTCGGCTTTGGCCAGCAGTGGGTTCATCCTGGAGCTGTCTGACATTGGCTCTGTCACACATGGTGGAAGGTTCTGGCAGTTTCTCACACAAACCACCCCAGTAGCCCCTCACTAGCAAATTTTGCCATGCAAACCCAGTACAGGCACACAGAGGCCCAAGGTGCTGCCGGGCCTCCCCAGCAGACCAGGCGCAGCCAGTACCATGCTTGCCTTCTCCTGCCCTTTCTGAACTCCAGTGCCACCCAACAAGTGAGGAGCCAAACTTTACTGACACTGCAGACAGTCTAGTCGACTATTTTATAACTTTATTCTTAAACAAAAGGCATTGGCCTGTAAATACAATTACACAGCATAGCAGTCTGCCCTTTACAAACATGCACATTTTCTCCAGCTGCGAGGAAAGGTTTGGTTTTAAACAGTGCATAAAACTTCTGTTTGCCATTTTTCATTTTACAAGTACAACTGTTGCTTTGCAATTAACATTAATTTTCTGAGGCACAAAACAAGACCAATGGTATAATTTAACCTTAGTCAAAGCCTGTCTTTGTATGATGAAGATACAAGGTGCCATAAAAGTTCAAAATACTGAACTGCCTTTGTTCAGTACTTAAAACAAATGCAATTTGTAAAAAAAAGTAACTGTTTAAAACACTTTTCTTCCAATTTGTCCATTATATCAGCAAAGCTGTTCCTAAATTTTACTAATTCAAATAACAAATTGAAACTGAATCTAAAAAAATCACATACACATATACATCTTTTCAGTACAGACCTTCCCCATGACACAGAATGTACATATATACAATAAGGCCCTGTCCAGAGTAAAGGCGGCAGCCAAGTTTTATGCAAAAAGAAAAAAGTGACGGTGATTACTAGAGGACATGAAACAAAAGAACAGTGATTAGTTGGAAAAAAGACAGATACTATAGAGGTTTTAAACAAGTGATTTTATTTCACCTGATAGCGCTAAAAGATCAGATTCTTCTTTTGCACTTAAAACCTGTTTCTCAAGCCTCTATCTCTATGTGGTTTAGCAAGGACTACAGTTTCCTTTTATTTGCACAATAAGAGAGCACACCTGAAATGCCAATAAACCTCAGACTTCCTTAGGTTGAATCAGCCTCTCAAGTACAGTAAAAGGTAAATACTTGTAACCATGCAGCTGTATTAGTTGGCTACAACTTACCTAATACAGAGCATCTGTTTGGGTTTTTTTATGCATTAGTTGAACCAGTGTCACAAGATTTCTTTAAATATTAATCTAGTGAAAAACCACAGCTGAGGCTAAATGCACAGTAACAGTGTGGAGATATTATTTTATTTTACTACTCACAAGGATTTATTTTACTACTTACAGCAAGCAGGGCCTTTTAAAAATTGCTTCAGCTCATAGTAGGATGGTATACAAACCTACTTAAAGCCACAACAACCGTGGCTTCTTGACAGGTGTGTTAAAACAACTTAGAAGAGAGAACCCATAACACCCTTTATAAATGTATCAGTAACTTGTTTTGTCACTTAGAGACCTTCCACTGAGGAATATCCTGTGCACAAAACACGCTGAGTCGGAGGAGTTCTCTCAACAATTTCCAAACCAGAGAACCATATAAACCAGTACATGAGGCATAAAACGACACAAACAAAACTAAAATCACCTATTACTCAAAACCACAAATATCTCAACAGTCAGAGGAGACTGAAGACTAACTATTCTTATGCCAAAGCCCCTGCAAGATAAGATGAATCTTCAGGAATTCAGCCAAATGTACCCATGCTAGGCAGGCAAACTGAGTGAAGAGTCTACTGTCACCTACTGCTGTCTTTCTGTCTAGATTCATGTTTCTTGTAATAGTCTCAACTCCTAATTTCCAGGGCAGTAGAGGCTTGCTGAATACATCCAGAGCCAAAGACAAAAGAAAATATCCAAGTACATGCTATCATCAGTAAACCAAAGTCCACACTTATTTTTTGCTCTTATGGTTTCCTTCATTTCAGGCAAAGGTAAGGCCCTTTACAACAGAGCAAACAAAAAGCAGCTATAGAAAGATTGCTTGTTTTGAGTAATAAACAAAGCAGCAGTTTATGTTAGCTAATAACACCACAAATCTACTGTGTCAGTTTAACATTCCAAGGGATAAGAATAAACAAGTAATAAATACCCTCATTTGAGCAAAGCACAAAGCTAATATTAGGATAAATCTTAAGAAAACTTAGGAGTCTATAAAATGGTCCTGACCCCATCACATTTCTTCTAAAGCAATCCATTTAGTTGCTCTGTTTGGTGGAATGCAGCTGCGAACAACAATAAACTTAAGATGAACAATTTACAAACTACAAGATAATGCATATATCTGAGCAAGTGACTGGACCACACAAGGAGCTACCGCTTTCCTAACAGAGACAGCTTTTCAAGTAACTACTGCACCAGCTCACTAGTGATCAAAACTGCAATCCACAGAATAAATTTCCCTCAGCAAGACATCTCAAAACAAGGCAGGTTTAATTCTCACTCATTTTACTACATTATGATTGAGTTGTGAGCAAACGTAGCAAATTAAACCAACTTCTTGATTTAGATCAAGAGAGTAAAAACAGCTCCAGATTTATCAATTCTTAAGGTGTCATGAACCGCACTTCTCCCTTAGGAATCACAGGAGAGGATGCTCAGTGTCTTACAGGATATAACCAGATCCTTACAGGACAACACCTACAATGACTAAATAACATTATCAACAGGCACCTACTTGTACAGGCTTTTCAAAAGCATCTAACACTGATACAAAGTTCTGTGAAAGGATAAATCTTCCACGGTGAAAGGGAGAGAGCTGAACTCATGCACATCTCCCTAGAGATCCTACTGCTGCAGTGCACCCCACTGCCAGTGCACCCCACTGCCAGGACCAGCTGTCAGTCAGTGCAATGACTGATTTAAACCCGACACCAGGTGCAGTGGTGTTCCACACTACAAAAGTATTATACTGCCAATGCTTACATTAGGGAAGTATTAGAAATATTTATTCTCAAAGTCCATTCATGCTTTGCAGCATTTTCTTTTCTGACAGATTACTACAGTATAGTGTGTCTGATGTATACAAAATTCAAGTCCAAACTACTGTCAAAGGTTCTTAAACTGGCAGTGGCACAGAACTGCTGCAATTTAAAATTAACAAGGAAATTCCACCATGTAATCAACAGGATAATTACTTTATATTTACTTTGTCAGAGGGGTTAAAAAAGGCTGCTGCTGGAGGTTCTGTAGAGTTTTCACAGCACTGTCTCTTGTGAGCATGCAGCAGAGGTTAACCACCTCCTCATCACACCTGAAAGGAAACCCAGAGGGCTAACACCTCTGGGAATTCACACCCACAACACAGGCATAAACGAAGCAGCATCCCCTCGAGGCACATACCAGAAACAACAGTAATGGTGATACACATCAAGATACTAAGGATTCAAGAGTAGAAAGATGCATTTTTACCTTCTATTCAGTGCTGAATGGAGATAAATACCTACTATTGCATTTCAATGTCCGTGTTCAATTTGGGTAATCCCAGCTACCAAGACAGATCTTCTCTTCCCTACCCCAAGAAACTTCTGATGTTTCTGACAAAACAAAACCCAATGCATCCAAAAATCCAACATCACTGCGCCCTGTGAAACAACAGAACTATGCAAGTTTTTCTTCTGTGCAACAAGTCCCTCTTAATTTTAGCCTAGGCTTCCAGACCACTTCTGTTCAGTGTGGTTCTTAACCTGCTGGACTCAACAAACCCTGAAACTTCCAGACCGCGTGGGCACTAAGGCAAAGTTCCTTTCTCACACATCCTGATCCTCCTGTGCCTGTTCTGGCATCCATTTAAGGAGCTTACACAGGGAGTAGGGTGAATCCAGCAGTGTATTTAAGTCACAGTGAGTTATAACAAAGTGATATATAAAAAGTCACAGAGCTGGCTGAAACAAGGGCACAGGGCCACATCACACAACATATTGGGGGGGGGGGAACCAAAACAAACAAACAAAAAGAATAAGGATAGCCTCTTCATGCCATAACTCACTGACTTAGCTGCAATACTAATTTTCATTTTATTAAAAGCTGTTTGGCTAAAAGGATGCCCTTCGATTTGTGAGAACTCTCTCAGTGTACCCATACAGCTGAAGTTCTTATTTCTGCAGTGCTCAAAACTGAATGGATTACACACACCTATAAGGCTGCAAAGTTGAATGATTTCATGTTACACTCTAAGTTGTGGCAATTAAAAAATAAACAAATACAGAAAAAAACCTGTATTGTTTCTCTGAAAGCAGTATAACTCCACCTCCTCATTCAACACCATGCTAAGGCATGTCCTGTGTACCTGGACATGGCTCATGAGTACTGCAGGTAGGTATCACACTGACCTCCCTGCCCTCATTGAAGTCAGAAGCTGGGGACTTCTAAAATTTTCATCTTATTTTCCAACCTTCAGTTTAGCAATTCTGTGCCATTCGTGAATCTCTGTTCCTTTGAAGAGGGGAACATAGCAGAGCACTTAACCTAAAAATGTTTGAATTTTGGTAACTGTTGAAGGAACAAGTGGGGGGGATGTGGAGGCAAAGTATATTAAATAAATATTAAATTATAAAATTACTTATTGTGAGGACAGAACAAAAAGAGACAAAGCTATAAGTTGTCAAACCTCATGTATAAACCAGAATTCAAGAAAGCACACTATTAGTTTGCAGCTAAAATTGTTTCAAATGTTTAAATGCATTTCGAGCTATATATTTGTGCACAAAATTATAATTACTTGGCAGTGTTGTACTTAAATTCAATTTTTCTTTATCATATTATGCCTTAGAGAGAATTGCCTTCAATTTTGATCAGTTAGTGGAGGAAAAGAAATACACCACCGTACTAGCACAAATCTAAGGAAAGAATTGCTTAGCTAAAATTCTGCCATCTACTATTTTTGCAAGCATCTGAAAACACAGTCAATAGTCACTAGAATTGCTGAATAGGGTTTTTAGAAAGTGGAACACTGAAAAAAAACCACAGCAAAATTGCAGATCCATCAAAAAAATCACTTTGAGTTCGGATCAGTTTCTTATCAAAAAGGTTTTGTAAAATTGCTGTTGAAACAACTATTTCTCTTTTGGCAGGACATCAAGAAAACACACTTGAAACATTAAAAAATACTCATTAAATAATAAATATGTTCAAGATACTCTTGATTTCAAAAACAAATGGTCTCAGCGGTCTCAGCCACAGTGTGGCTGTATTATTCCTCCTTGCTTCCAGAGGTACTTTCAGGCATCAATCCTCCATGGAATGAGATGTGATTTCCCTACCAAGGCATCTCAAAGTAGGCACATTGATCAGACCAGATTAGAGATACAAAGGTGAAGCACCCTCCATCCTCATGTCCAGAGCTGAAGGATGGCAGCAGACCAGCACCAACCCCACCAAATAATGACAGTCACTTGGAAAGAAGACCAGACCTCCAAACACTGCCCTTGTGGAGCATCATCTCATTCATTAAAATTGTGTCTGTGTTTTCTGGACAAATGAAGCTAAGTCAAGATCTGCAAAAGCCTCAGCATCCACCCAGACAGAAATGTCAACCACCTTATGCAGCCACAGTTGCTGGGTCAAATTGAGAAGGGGGAGTAGTGAGAAGGGAGAAAAAAAATTTAAAAAAAAAAAGAAAAATTCAGGTAAGTGGCATTAACCTTCCCATCCAGGAGTGCTGCCTGGTTTTCTCCAAACCTGTACCACGATGTTAAGTAGCTATTAGAATGCCAACACCCAAAGAAGTAGTGCACAGAATGATCCAGCCCAACATCTGAATGTGATGCAGGCGTGGGAACAGTATTTGGTTTAATTACAGATGACTATTAGAGCTAACACAGAAACTTCCAAGAGCACAGCATCTCAAGAGTACAGCTACATTGCATAGAAAGCTGTTGGGAAGTCATACCAGCTTCCATTTGCCCATAAAAATCCCCATTTTGCATATCCATCACATGATGCAGATTTTGGTTTCCCTCAGCTGCATGCCAATATAAGAGCCAGCTCAGTGACCTGGTTCTGGAAATCTGTAAATTTCCATTTTGCTTTTTAGATTCCGTTTTTAATTATCAGAAGGAGAAAAAAGAAAGAAGAAAAATCCTCTACTTTGCAAAAATGCAAAACATTTTTATTCCTGTTCCAAGCCAAAAACACAACCAGATGGAAATTCATTTAAAATTCTTACATGCTTAGCTCTCTTTCTGCAAGGAGGTTACTACTACCAGGCAGCCCTAGGAAAAAAATATATAAAAAATTGATCACTGGAATAATAGGAACAGTTCTGTAGGTGACATTCATAATCCACAAAATTTTGAGCGTTTTGTAGCTCTCACAACGAATGCAAAGCAGCTTTTTCTGGTCTCATTTACCATGGCTAGTCTCAACAACAAATTCATATGAAAAATCAGTAATGAAAAAGTTCTCTGAATATACTTTGCAAATGGTATAAATACAGCACTTTTACAGCAATTTTATTCAGAAAGTGTGCAGTAGTCCCTACTGATCAGTTACTACAGAAATCTGAACAACAGCATATCTTTTTAAGAAAGTGAGAGCTGTCAAAGTGCTATATGTACACTATTTGCAGAGCACTCTTTATTTAGATTTCTATGGCAACCAGTAAGTAAGAGGACCACAGTTCATATTTGGAATTCTTTCATTCCTCATGGTCCAAACCAGCAGAATTACTACAATCCTTTCTTAAGTAGGAAGAAGCAATAAGCAAATATATTATGGACTCAGAGATAGGTCTTTACTAATCAACTTAAGATGGAGTTCTTCTCTGACACAACAATAATACATTAATTTAAGTTATTCTGTTTAATGTGATTTAGTAACAAAACCAGTCTGGTATGCATTAGCCCCCAGACAAAACTTGTCAAAATTGGATTTCTGCCTCTACATCATTTTACTTGTCAAAATACAACCTGTGCAGAGGAAACAGGGATAAGTTTGTTCTCCTGCTGTCACATTAGAAATCAGGGATGACACACACTGTGGGAACCACTACCAGATGAAAGAGTACAGAACTGTTACCACAGGAGGAATCATATTCATTATTAAATCCCACCAATCAATTTGAAAAGTGGATCAGACAATGTACTGCAGTATACAGTCAGCCTACACTTCCTGAACAGACTATAGTCAGGCCGGTCCAACTGTAAGTTGTGCTTGCTGTAAACACTATAGGGCCACCATTAGCAGCACCAGCTCCCTCATCCACACTGCCTTTTTATGGGTTTTCCCTTCAAGTCCTCCGACATACATGTCTCTGGACTAATTTTCGAATAATGAAACATCAGAAAGGAGAACATAATTACTGTTTTGCAAATAAATAATCATAACTCAGAGAAAGTGTAACTTATTTTCTTCAAAGGGCAGCTGCAAAGCAGGACAAAAATCTACCTCTCTCACAATGTACAAAATATGTCCATTTTAACATCAGAATTGTATGTAATCTCAGGTACTCACTTCCCTCCTTTCGTCAGTCTTGTTTTCTGAAGATGCCAGACCCAGACAGCAGTTAACCTTTAGCACCGTATATCCACAATTAATTTCCAAAATTCTCAGAGAAATTAATCTACTGCCAATGACAAGTTATTTCTTTGGAATATTCCTCTCCCATATCCCACGCAGAGCTTCTCTCCTCTCAGCATTTTGGTTGTCAGAGACGGTACCACATTCATACCCTCTGGAATCTCATGAGCGAATCTGGAGCAAGAGCTCCCCAGCAGGCCTGTTTTTTCCCAGTGCTTTAATTTTCCAGGAATTGCAATTCCTTCTTAGCCAAAGACTATATTTATCAAGCAGAGAGGAAGTCCTCTTCCCATCTGCTGTGAGTTTTATCATACATCCACAATTCCCAAGTGCAATTGCACAGAACTCTAAAGACTACAGCACTCTGGCAAGACTACTGGGGGTTTAGCAGTGAGATAGTTCAAAAATACCTAGAGGAAAGCAATCACTGAACACGGCACAGCAAGAGCCCTCCACTGCCACATTCCCTCCCCAAGGCCCAGAAACCAGACGCAGAAGAAGATGACAGCCAAGGCAATCACCCCGTGCCTACTGAGAGTCACTGATAAGGACCACTAAGCCTCAAAAGCCACCTTTTGCTGAACCTATTTACCAGAAAACACAAGGCTCCTACCACCAATACTTGATCAGCACAGGGTCATCAGTCTGCATTCAATAATGGGACAAGTGGGATACCAGCAGTAGCCCCACAGCACAGGACCTTTGTGCCCTTATTGCTACCTGGAAAGTATAGGGAAGATGGCACTCCACCTTCAGCTACCCAAAATATCCTTAAGCACTGAGAGCCTGGAACTCTTTGCAGCTTGGGCAACTCGCAGAGCCAAAATAAAACAGCAGGGAAACACGGGGGAAGGTATACTTTATTACTAGGGCCTATGAATGGGTACATTTTTGTCTGGTTCCCTTGGGGGCCTGTAAGCACCAGCCACTCACTCCCTCTTGCCAACTTCTGCCTTTCCCCAAAACGGTGGTGCCTGAGCATGGACAAATGCATTCTGTTTTAACACAGCGTTTTATGGCAAAAGAAACAGTAGGCAATAGTCCAAAAAATAAAGGAAACACAAGTTCTGTGGAACAGAAAGCACTTGCAAAGCACCGAGTTTCAGTGGGATGTGGAGGCCAGTGAATGAGCACTCAGTTTTGCTAAAATGCTTACTTCAGACTAGTAAAGCGTAACATTACACAGGGTAAAAAATTTGAAAAATAAGAGCTTGTTAGATACAGTAAAACTGCAGTACATTTTATACCTGTGGCCTGTATCCCTCCCTTGATTTAACAAATCCAATTAATTGCAACATCACTGAAGGAAAACAGAGTACTTCAATTTTCTCATGGTCCAATCTAATGCAACTAATCAGTTTAAACAAGGAGAAATCACAAGTGCCCACCAGGAGACATGTAAGCCAGAGCACACTCCTTGTCAGAAAAAAGTGTAGCATGTTCGTCTCTGCACCTCCAAACCAAGCCTCCTGGAATACTCTTCACAGCAAATATTCTCTTAAAACTTTCTAGCATGAACTATGCTGAAATATCTACTACTGTCTTCTGCAAAGCACACTGCAAAGCTCTCAAGTATTTCCTGCCTCTGCACTTGCACATGTTCCAATGTTTGACTACCTTCTGGATGAAGAACCTTTTCCTAATATCCGACCTAAACCTTCCCTGACACAGTTTTATGCCATTCCCTAAGGTCTTATGACTGGTCATCAGAGACAAGTGATCAGCATCTGCTCCCCCACTTCCCCTTGTGAGGAAGCTGCAGACCTCAGTCTCCTCTTCTCTGGGCTGAACACATCAAGTGACCTCAGCCACTCCTCATAGGGCTTCCCCTCTAAGCCCTTCATCATCTTCATGGCTCTTCTTTGGGCACTCTCTAATAGCTTTATATTCTTCTTACACTGTGGTAACCAACACAGTACCCGAGGTGAGGCTGCACCAGTGCAGACCAGAGCATGGGAATCACCTCACTCAACCAGCTAGCCATGCTATACCTGGTGCATTTCAGGATATGGTTGGCCCTCCTGGATCCCAGGGCACACTGCTGACTCAATGTCATGCTTAAAAGAATCACAACTCACCATTTCTGTGGCACACTTTAGCGTATTCTGTTCAGAGAAGTCACTCTGAGGCATCTTCCTGCACTCAAACTACTCCTCTGCTTTGTTATACTAAAATTGCACCTCCTATGCACTCATGCTGGGTGCTGAACAAGGTCTAGGGAGGGATAGTCATTATATCCAGCTAATTCCCTTTTGTACTTACTGAGTGATTCCCACCCTGACTCACTGACCTTGGCTACTGCATCCTCATGAAACATGCCATGATAGGAACACCTCTATTCATCCCATATTTGAGAACTACACCCAGATTGTCCCTGCTGGAGCTCAGAAAAGGCAGGAGTAGCAGGGAGGTCTGCTGAAAGAGGCACCTAGAAGCTTCAAAAATGAAAGATATATACTCATATGCCTAACCATATCTTGATCCAAAACACACAAACCAGCAGCCACCACACAGCAAAGAAAACAGTTCTTTCTAGACAGCTGATATCCTACTTCAGCAAGAGCAGTCCCAAAGACAACAATCAAGAGTGGTTTGAAGAGTTACTGCACAATGGAACCTCACACCTTTGTTTTTTTGTTATAAATATCAAGGCTCTGTTTTGTGAAAGCCCAGAACAATTTCCATCAGAAGACTGACAGGAATCCTCTAGATCATTAGTACTTTTTCCACTAACAGACATAGCAAATCACCTTCTTCCTGAACCTACTTGAAATAGCACACTGTTCAGCTATGGGACACTGTCTGGGTAGGTCCAGGAATATTAACACTGCCTTGCTCTGTCCAAGTAAAGCAACCTTAACCCAGCTGTAGATGTCTGCTGGCTCTCCCAGCATCACAACTGTAGAAAGTTCACCATCAGCAGCAATACAACAGCCCAGACAGGATCTCCCTGCTTTCAGCCCTTGCTCCAGACTTCATCAACAGTTTCCTTCGCTTAAAGACATGCATGTGCATAAAGTGTCTTTAGCAGTCCACCATCATATACATACACAGAGGAGGTGTAAAGGAACGCGGGTACCCCCAAAAATGTCAGGCAGTGGAAGAATTTAGGAAAAATTTCTTTTTTGAAGGCTCCAAGGCCGTCTGTGAAACAGCTAACCTTTTCAGGGAGTTAACCACTTTGCAAGGCTGGAGAGGGAAAGAAATCCAAGCTTAAGTCCCCCAGCTACAAAGGGTCTCGTGAAAAAAAAGAGAAATCCTTAAATCAGCCTGTCTCCTGGCCATCTCTTGTGCAAGATCCACGTAACCCCCCCACAGGTGGGGAAAAAACCACTCCCTTTCAGATCATATAATTACAAGCTAACATCCTGCTGTTCATAATACTGCAGTGATACTCCTATGCAAGAGCATTTGCTTCTGAATACAAGACATGATGGGTAGAAAAACCCAGAAATCTATGATACTTTCTTTGCACAAAAGGGAAGCACAGAAACAAAGAGATCACCATAAGAAAACACACTGTAACTTGCAGTAAAAAAAAAAGAGTGGCCCAGCTAACATCCTCACCACCTTGAGATGGAAGGTAGCACTGTAATCACAGGGTCCACTACTGAAAGAAATGCAGCCAGTGTAGAATAAAATGCTCTGAAGAGCAAAGGAATAAGGAGGCAGGATTCTGGATGGCTTTTTCTCTAAATGTTTCTAAAAGGACTAAGTTCTTTTAAAAAAACCTCTCTTTTCTTCCATTTGCAGCATATTTTATCTAGCTTTTTAATTTGTTTTGATCAAGCTCATGTTCTTTCTGTTCAAGTAATCCAACAACTTGATATGTGAACTGCTCAATACTCCTTCTAACATGGAGCTGATATGTTACTGGTAAGTCAGCTGCTTAGAATGCAGAGACACATCAAAAATCCCTATGCAGTTCCTGCAGCTCCACACATAGGGCACAAAACTTTCCCGGAAAAATATTTCTAGCCTCCAGCTATAATGAAAGGGGAGCATATGTACACACAGTTCAGCTGACCCAGTAGGCCTCTGTAAGAAGGAAAGCAGAAAGACAGAAGAAAGAAGTCAGACTAAAATAACCACAGAAAACCCAGCCTAGGACTAAAAACACCACCACCCCAAACACGACCAAATAAAAAACCAAAACCCAGTATGAACACAGCTATTAATAAGGAATGACACAAGAATATATTGCTACATTGTTCTCCAGTAAGGGTTTGGATTTTGAGGTTGTACATAACCATCCACAGTCTCCCAAAGACAGGGGAACTGAATAGCAGCAATGCTCTGTGTTTGTACTGCTAAGAAAAAAAAAAATCTGTAAAATGAAAAGCCCACAGTAGGCACAAAAAAGATACTAGAGTTATATATTAGCATTACAGAAATTTAGATTCTTCTATAGTCTTAAAAGTATAACTATTCTGCTTTCTTGAAGTATTTCTGTCAACATGCCTGCAAAACTGTAAGCTAGAGAGAAATATATACTCATTGCTAGGGAAGGGCTAGTTGGGAAATGCAGCAACAAGTCCAGTATCAGTGCCTTAGTCTGATCCTCTGCAGGGAAACAGAGCTGAGAAGATGCTCAGTAGCACTGCACAAGCCACATACCTAAGGTGCTCAGCCTCTTCAAGGCACAAAGAGTAACACGGAGCCTTCTTTGCTTTCTTCTCAGCACTAACCTGAACAGTGAGGCACTATTTTCTATTATCAGATAAGAACTGGCTTTGGAATGTTAAATAGTCTGACAGCTAATTAAGGAAATTTACCCCAGGGAAACAGAATGCTTACTTTTTCCAGAAATCATGAAACACCTCCAGTTGCTTCTAAGCCCAAATATGGAGCAACTCATACCAACAATGCAGTCTAACACTTGAAGCTTCACTACACAGGCAGCATTGCCAAAACTACCAGTTTATGCTGTTGAACAGCACCCTAAGAGCATATTGCAGTAGTATTTTTCTTTATACTAAAGATGCAAAGCATAGAAATGTCAAAGGTTCACTCCAAACAGGTAGTCAAGTACTTTCCTTCTACACACAGCTTTCAAACAGACCATTGACAAAAGAGAAGACCTAGGAACACCACAGGGCTCTGTTCTCCAAATACCTTGTTCAGAGGGTTACCACAAAAAATGCAAAAGGCCTCCAAAAAACCCCTACTTGAATCTAGCCAGAAATACTACACAAGCACAGTCCTTCCAGTAAGAAAGCAGCCTTTGGGGTGGTTTTGTTTATGCACTAAATTAGGCTGTTAAAAGCATTCAGAGGTATCCCACCTACCAGACAGTGCATTCCTCAGGGTGTGCAAAAACACAAAGGTCCTCTTTTTCACAGATCTCTAAAACTGTCATAGTGAACAAAAGTATAAAGATTGTTTCCTACCATCTTTCATACAACCCTGTGTTTCTGCAATTTGAACACATTATTCACAGTATTTAACTTCCTCCTCATCTTAATCTCTTAAATTTGATTAATACATCAGCATTATTTTCTCCACAGAAACCCAAAGCCAATTTATAAAACAGTAAGGCTTAAAGACCTTTGGATATGGTGCTATAAGAAAACATTATAGTAGAACTCAGGTTTTGTTGTTTAGATATATTGTAACTTTATTCACATTGCAAAGTAAAGATGCAAAGGACAGAATGCCTGGACTGGTGACTGGTATCAAAAGTGCTAACTATTTTTCTTTAACTTATAAAGCATTTTCTTTTAAGTACAGTCTTGCAGATGTAAAACAAGAGTAATAGAAGTTATATCAACTAAGGTACAGGAACACATTAGAAACATCAGCAATGCTGACTATAAAGCACAAGTGATCCATCCCTGAGGTGGCACCAACCCAAACTGCCAAGGCTGCACGCTGCTGCCCAAGCTCAAGCACAATTGCTTCTGGCCCTGAAACAGATGGCATGACACCAGCTCAGATCTCCTCCACAGCCACAGCACATTTATGTACAATGCAGATAATCCATCTATGACAACGATGTGCAGAAGGTGAGGGGGACATGACACTATTTACTACAAGAAAAATTCCAACAACACTAAGACAGCGTATTACTGCATTTGTATCTTGCCATAAATGCCACCCTCTAAAGTCAGCTTGCTTTCAATTTTTAAACTCAACAAATAAAACCTACTTGAAGAATTATACTCATTTACATATCAAACACTAACAACCACTTTACTGTTTTAACCCTTTCCTTATTCCTTCACTGACATTAAAACTTGGGTTTTTTCCTTTCCCATACTTTTTCTGCATGTTGGCTACAATTTTGTAGAAACATACCCTACCACAAAATTGTAAACTCAGTATTTGGGGACACTCTGGGAATTGGATGTTGTCTGCCTGGACTTTACCAAAGCCTTTGACACCATGTCCCACAGCATTCTCCTAGAGCAAGTGGCTGCTTATGGCTTGGATGGAGCACTATTCACTGGGTAAAAAACTCTGGACAGCCGGGACAGAGAGTGGTGGTGAATGGAGTTACATCCAGCTGGCAGCTGGTCACTAGTGGTGTTCCCCAGGGCTCAGTGTTCAGACCAGTCCTGTTTCATATCTTCATCGCTAACATGGACAAGCAGATCCAGTGCACCCTCAGACAGTTTGCAGAGGACACCACATTGGGCACGAAGACTCCACAGAGGAATCTGGACAGGCTGGATCGATAGGCCAAGGCCAAAAGTATGAGGTTCAGTAAGGCAAAGTGCCAGGTCCTGCACTTGGGTCACAACACCGTGCAGCACTACAGACTGAAGGAAGAGTGGCTGGAAGTGGCCCAGTGAGAAAGGACCTGGGGGCGCTGGTTGACAGCGGCAGAACATGAGCCACCAGTGTGCCCGATGACATCCCAGCCTGCATCAGAAACAGTGTGGCCAGACACAGGGCACTGACTGTCCCCCTGTTCCTGGCACTGGTGAGGCCGCACCCTGAATTCTGTGCTCAGTTTTGGGCTACTCACTACAGGAAAGACATTGATGTGCTGGAGCAGGTCCAGAGAATGACAGCGAAGCTGGTGAAGGATACCTGGAGCACAAGTCCTAAGAGGAGCAGCTGAGGGAGCTGGGGTTCTTTAGTCTGGAGAAAAAGAGGCTGTGGGGGGGGCCTTTTCACTCTCCACAAGAGAGCTGAGGCTGAAAGGAGGGTGTAGCTAGGTGGGGTTCAGGCTCTTCTCCAGGGAACAAGCAGTATGACAAGATGAAATAGCCTCAAGTTGCAAGGGGGAGACTTATACTGGATATAAGGAAAAATTTCTTCACAGAAAAGATTGTCAAGCATTGGAACAGGCTGCCCAGGGAAGTGGTAGAATCATTCTTCCTGTAGGTATTTAAAAGATGTGTAGATGTGGTGCTAAGGAATATATGGTTTGGTGGTGGACTTGATAGTGATAAGTTAACAATTGGACTGGATGATCTTGGAGGTCTTTTTCCAATCTAAATGATTCTATGATTCCATGATAATGGGTACCATCAGGACACTATATGCAGAAACCAATTAAGAGCTGGAAAATATCTGCCCCACATGTATAGAATTATTGACTAACGCTCAATCACAATTTGATCTTAGCAGCTGGACTTTCATTAGGAATTCTCATTTTCATTTCATTATGAATGCAAGGCAGCATTCATACACTGTCTCAAACTAACACACTGTCATCTGGTCTAATCTTTCAACTGTTCCTCAAGCCTGGCAATTCTGTAGACAAGATAACTTGTCTTTATTTGGCTGCTTGTTTTTCCTACACTCATTTTTTCCTATCTCTATCTGTATATATCTATATATGTATGTGCCAAGATCTTAATAAGTAAAGTACAGGCAGGCATAAAAGCACCTTTTATAAAACAAATGAGAGGAACTTGAAGCTCTGACCATTTCTATTTGAAATCAAAGTTATGATGATGATTTTTAAAATATTTATTTATTACTGTTACAATGCTTCCTTGCTTTCATATTCTGGCTAAAATCAGCTGTGGAAATGACAGAAGAAAGGGCGTTTTTTAACACCATGAATTTTAAGCCAGAACAGAAGCAGGAAGTTCTGGAAGTTTCACAGGAAAGCTGGTCAGTTTTTTCTTTTAACATCTGAATAGACAACAGATAAGAATCTCTAAAAATTAAGGCTCATGTACAGCAAAATCAGAGCAACACACGAATGGGTGTTGTTATCAAATTGAACTTTAACCACCATTTCATCAAGCTCATCACATACATGGACTTTGGCATGACATTTTATTTAATAAAAAGTGATACAGCCTTAGTTCCTCAGGATAGGGACTATGCATTTTGAGTTAAAATAAGACATTGTGGATCATTAAATATTAATACCCAACTATCCCTTTAAAGCTCCTGAAAAGTTTTGACTACTACACAGAAATACTTGGAAAGCTGTATTTCAAAGCTTATGCTTTTCAGTCATGTACCCAGAGATACTTAAGTCATAACAATCAATTTTAGATGGGAGGTAGTGGAAATCAGCTGGAAACCTGAGCCAAGCCCTCTCCTTGCACAGTTCTGAGCACCCAAAAGCTGTGCCCAGCCATGCACATACATCTCACTGCATGTGGGACACCCCTCTCCAAAAGTTTTAACTACTGTAAGTTTTTACACAGTGGAATCGAACAAGGAGTTTTATCATTACTGCTTAGCTTTAATTCCAAACAGTGGTTTTTAAAAAGTTAACAGGATATGCATGTGTACATAAAATGGGGACTGGACTAAAAAATAAAAGAAAATAGAGTTCTCAACATTGATTCATTAGAGTTGACATGTTTCTTGGCATAAAGCTGAATAAGGAGAGGAAAGGAACAAGAATGGCTGGAAGACATCCAGGTTTTTAATGCTTCTAAAGCAATTGATATTTATTGGCCAAAGAAGAAAACACTTCAGATGATTTCAGCCAAAACAATTTTTTTCTTCCTAATTCCTAAATAGATGTAGGTACCCAGGCAAGACTGTCTTATTCACCTGAACTGCCCTTTATACTTTTAACTAGTGCACTACACATAATAGTATCAATGTGAATGTAACTTACAAAATTAATTCAATGCAATGCAAAAAAGAACTCATACAGGACTACTCTGTGAATATCACTAGTAACTGCCACACAAGCCTGAACTTCGCCAAAGTAACCATGGCCACCCACAAGAGGCACACTGGTGTCTGAGAGCAGCTTTGTCAGTCAATAGTTCCTGAAGCACTTTAAATAGGGGAGCAGGTTGTCTCCATTGGTGAGAGCATGGTGCTAATAACACCAAGGTCATTGGCTCAATCCCCATATGGGCCATTCACTTAAGGGTTGGACTCAATGATCCTTGTGGGTCCCTTCCAACTAAGAATATTCTGTGATTCTGAAATGAAGCATGTTTTGCATTGCTGACTGAACAAAGGAGGAGGGAAACAAGGACTGCCACAGGCACCTCCCCAGGCAGCAGGGGCTTGCCAAGTGATGGGCAAGTGCCCATGATGGGGCTTGCAGGTGATGGGCAGGTGGTGGGATGCACACATATCAAACCTCGGTTGGGAGACCAACAGCAAGAGTGAGAATAAAGGCTCAGTGTGCATAACAACAAAGATGAGTGGCATCCTATCTCTCACATCCTAGTCTTTTAAAGTATCTCATAATGCAACAAACTGAAAGGAAGGTTGCAGTAGGAAGAGATGAAAGGTAGGAACAACAGCAGGTGACAGTTTCTGATGGAAAGCAGTATCTGACAAGACCATGAGGAGTCTGCAGAGAGAAATAAGTGATATAAATGGACAAGAAATAAAACACCAATGGATTTGAGAATTAACAAACGTGCACTAAATATGAACTTTTACGCTAGCTATAAAAATCCCACAGGATTTTTTAATTAAACCATTAATTATAAACTCTTTCAAGGCCCTTTCTAGAGTCCAGCAAAAGGTTCAAGATACAGTTATGGTTTAAAATGCAGAAGAACAGAACCTCAAATTCCATAGCTTTGCATGAACAGAACTGAGATGAAGAATAATGCTAGCGTAATTAATGTCTTGCAGACTTCTCTACAATAATATACTGTGCTAGTCACCTCAAAAGGTGCTGCTAAAGCAGGCAAGGTTACCTCTTTCAGAAAGAGGTAACAAATATGGCTCCGGGAACCAAAAAAACCTCAATATGGACCGTCTTCCTGAACAATCCAAATCTGCTCAAAATACACTCAAGTATGATAAGACAGAAAATCATTTGGAAAAGGAAGCCTGGCAGTTTCTGCTTGCCTATACAAAAGATTGTGTGCATGTATATAAATACAAAACTAATTCCTGCAGGAAGTCATCTAGGTCAAGTATGGAATGTTTTATGTAAGTACCAGGATCAGGACAGTTGTTCCATCTACATCAGGATTATTACCAAGAGTCATTTACCAACAACCTTGAAGGCACGGGTCTACCTCTAACAATTACAGACCATGACAGTGCAAGAGATTACCCCATAAAACTCTAGTTGCTTCCACCTTTTCCTCTGGAAACACACAGCGCTGACACTGACAAGGTATTGAAAATAGAGGGACACAGGGCCTGATCCACCTTGACACTTCACCCCAGTATCAAACAGCATGCAGCACACCACCTATCTGGCACAGATGAAGCCCACTCCACAGTGGGTCTGCTTTTGGTACCAGATAAAAGAAGCTCTACAGAGGAGCAGTAGTATCTGCTGAAACTGGACTGGCTTTTAAACTGAAAGAGTGTAGATTTAGATTGCACACGAGCAAAAGATTTTTATGATAAGGGTGGAGGCACTGGAACAGGTTGCCAGAGAGGCTGTGAATATCCGATCCCTGTAAAGGTCTGGTTGGATGGGACTTTGCACAACCTGATCTAATGAAAGATAAGATGTCCTTCCCACAGCAAGAGGGTCCTTTGACCAGATGATCTTCAAAGCTCCCTTCCCATCCGATCCAAACCATCCTACAATTCCATGATTACATCTGCCCTATAATCTCATACCTGTCTTTCCTGGCTACCAGCCATACAAAGCCAGCCTGGTTGGAAAAACAAGAGAGCACCAAACAAACAGTGGCAAGAGACAAAAAGATACAAGATACAGAAAGATAACCATAAGGCCCTGCATGCTGATCCTCATGCGAGTGGGTAGGATAGCTCCACATGAACAGTACATAAGGGCCACTCAGAGGAAGGATTAACTTTCACTACCACTCAGGAAGGAAAGACGAATTCTCCTTTGAATGCTCTCTGACCTCTTATGTAGTTCTAGAATATTGACTAAAATGACGCTTTGGTGTATTTTTCATCTGAAGATTCGTCAGACCTTTCTGGAAGAAAGGGCACAGCCACAGAGCTCTCCTTCTCTTGTCATTCCACATGTAATACACAGAACAGGATCCTCTCCATAAATTGTGCAAAGCCTAAATTGTTTCAGAAATTGCATTCTCAGCACCTGGGAACATCCACATTCCTTAATGATTTTCTTAGTACCACATGTGCTGCTAAAGACTTTTCAACGTTGGGAAGCATATATTTAGTGTGGGCAAAGATGTATTTTCTCAGAGAAAAAAAAATGTCCTAGTTTGAAGCTTAGATAAATCAATAGCCATAAGATTAAAGCATTTTGCTGCCCCCCAAACAAGCCCAGAAGAATTTATTTCCAGCTGAAGAAAAATAAGTTTTATGCCTTTTTCTGCCATTGTGTAAGCCAAGAAATTCTGATTAAATTTTTTTGTGTGTTCAGAATTAAGTAGTCCTTGGAGACCACCAAGATTTGTCACATCATCATTCTTTCTATTCTAGGAAAGTAACCTGTACTGTCGTCCAAGTCACTGCTTTTCCAGGATGTTAACTCTCCAGTGGGTAACCTCTTCCAGTTCATCCAAATCCCATCTTTTCCACAGAGTCTCCTTTTAGAAGTTCCTTTGGCCCAAGACACAGTCCCATTCTAGTCTGTGCTAGAGCTTTCTCTCCCTACTGGAGACTCAGACATCATCTCCACCCAAATGGAAGATGAAGACCAGGTTATCTCATTCTCCTCATATCGAACATCATGAGAATAAGTCCTCATATGTAATGAAAGCCTCTACATATATGGGCAAAAGCTCAACAGTTACCATCCAAACTGTGTTTGGATAACTCCCCATGAGGAATGGAATACACAATTGCAATACCTCTTCCATAGTTACTTCAGCTGCATACACATATAATCGCTGTAAAATCCTTAGAGACACGTAGCTTGTCATTTCCTCCCTTTTTTCCTACCTGTTCCCACAGACCAGCGAACACTTAACAAGTCTGCCTGGTTGGAAGACACGACTACCATCAGTGAAGACGCAACCAAAAGTCCTCTACAGTTTCCACTACAAGTCCATCAACTCCAGCCACAGAAAGGCCATTTCAGTGCTTGCTGGTCTGCTCTACATTCACCTTCGGGCTATGGTAGATTTTACTCTCTGAGAGACACACTACTTCACTTAACAGCTTGCAGAAAAAGATGGCTTGTCTAGATCTACGAGCTGATCAGGTATATTGAAGGTGACCACTTAGTATCAAAGTAAAAGACTTGAATGGAGCAGTGCATGTATAAAGAGTCCCCAACAACAGCTATCTATACTCAAACATACAATGGAGTTGCTCATCACATAAGCCTATGATTAGTGGTCTCCTGATAAAAATAAGTAACCCTTTTAATTTTATTTCAATTCTTCCGGAACAGTCAAATGCCTTTTGCTTCAGCTATAATCGAAGGAGTGTTTCTACAAGAAGCAGAGCAATGCAAACCCAAGCAGAACACCGATGGAAAAACATGTGACTTCTGTGGCAAATTGCATATCACTGCACACAACATTTCACTGTGGACAGGAAAAAAAAGGGGGAGAAAAAATGGGGGGCAAAAGCACTTAAAACATTTTTGCTTGCCTGAAACCCCACGCACTGCAAGGATCCAAGGTGCCCATGGACCCCAGGTCAAACATACTCCACTGACGTTTCTTGTTACTCCTCTCTAGAAACAGTGTGGAAGTTTGCTCTCTCCACTACTCCTCTCATCCAAGAGGGATGAAAGTCCCTCTTACACAGCAAGTCTGCAGGTGAAGTGGAAGAAACTGGAACCACTAACTAACTCTCCTGCATGAAGATGCTCAGAGTTCAACCTCAATGAAAGCCCAACCATGAGGCAGCTCTCTTCTGCAGACACTAAGAGCCAATGCTTCCCTTCAGACACAAGCAGAGCTCCATCAGAGAAAGTTAACAGGCAGAGATTGTGTTTGGTGTTGGTATACAAATGCATATTAATACAGTAAGTTAAAATCAGATTATTTTTCACAACTGCTCCTTCCAGTACACTTTACTAAGTGGAAAGAAAAGTAAAACCTAGAGGAGTTATGCTATTTATTAATCTATACAGACTCACTGCAATCATAATTGGGCACCTTAACTGTTTCAATTATGCCAGTGATCAAACTGCACTGCAATACAAATAAAGATATCTGCATAAAGTGGGCTGCAAAGAACTAAAAATAAAGACTTAATTAAGTTATACATTTGTGCTTCATTGCCCTCTCTATTAGAGTTTGGAAAATCAAAGGCAACATGCTATTATATATCATGTACTATTATTCACATAAGTGCCTAAATTACAGAGTTTTGGGAGATACTACTTATGTGCTTATTAAAAAGTCATTTAATTCATCACATAATACACAGACTTCTTTCAAGACTGAAATGAGAAACATGAAAGAAACATCTGAATAACAAGTCTCAATCAGAAATTATTTCTGCTGCCATAACAACAGTTTTTCCCCTCCAGATTTTCATTTCCCCTCTCACACTAAGCACAATAGGGGCTGGAGGAGAGTTTCTGAACTCTAATTCATGCTCTTCACATTTACCTTTGAAAATGTGTAGAGTACAAACTGTGACAGTTCACGACTCTTCAGAAAGCTGTGTAGAATTGCTGATACCATGTAAGTACAAAATTAAACAACCTGCATAAATCAGGTTTAGACTGAATGTTTAGACCAGAGGCTCCTGGGGGAAAGGGGGAGGTAAACATCTGCACTGGACAGAGCAGAGACATAGAAACAGTTATTTTAGAATCAGAGGACACCCCCGAATATGCAAAGAATGGTTAGATGTAGGGGTACAACCAAGTTACCCTTTGCAGGAGATGTGATGAAAGACTTGGCTCAGCTTGCACACACACAGATGAAGATGTCAAACAGCTGCCCCTCAATGAAGCCCTGCTGATGCTTCATAGCCAGCTATCACAACTTGGTTTTCTTCCTTGTCCTTTTCACCTTGTGCCTAACTATCAGCTTGGCTAGACTGGAATTTGTTCAGCTTCACATTGTACTGGCTGTGGGAGTGTCAGTGGCCCTTCTGAGCAAGCCCTACTCCAGCTGGGGGGGGCAGCATCCCCACCAGACCCTCTTTCAGCAGGGGAATGGGGACAGGGAGTGATGCCAGAGCACAAAGGGCCCTCCAGGGCAACTGACCTCTGGCCCTCCGGAATCAGCTGCTCTTCAGTGAAGTTCTTCCCACCCTTTTGGGGAAACCCAAATTCAGGGTTTGATGAGCTTAGCTATTCAGAAGCCAACCAGAAATTACTTCCTAAACACTCCTTCCCTTCTCCCTCAAAGACTTCACAGAGCATCAAGAGGACAGAAGAAAACTTCCTCTCAGAACTTTAACATAAATATATACTCAAAACAGTCTTAAGAATTCAAAAGAATTCCTAATTTGCAGTTTGTTTCATGTGAAAGGATTGATGTACCTTTATCACAGAAACCACAGCTCTTAAAACAGTGTCTGATAGTACTTGTTTAATCCATCATTATTCCTTCATTAACCACAAGTGTATCTTTTATCTTAAGAGTTGATAATAATTTCTGAAGTACTAATTTTTACAACTTCTACTTAAGTTAAGAAGCCTATTGCCATCCTCACGTTGGAGATGGATAAACCCATGCCCCAACACTGCACAACACCAAAGTCATGTAAGCAACATCTTTCCCAAATTGCTCTTTTAACCATGCAACATGCACAACCTCAGAAACACCAAGCAGAACATAGTCCTCCTCCACAACCAGCTTTTACAACCCAGGATGACACATACTGCTTATATAGTGGTAAGAGATAGCACCAAGCTGCAAGTGCAGTTGGCTCCAGAGAGATGCATGTTATTCTCCCTTCGACTTCTGCACTTACTCTTTCCATTTGTGCTCAGTGATGTGGGCTTAAAGCTCTTGAAAAAGAGCATGAATCTAAAACTACACACTACATTTAGTCTGAATGGGGTCTTTGAAGGTTTTCAAGTCAGATTTCTTTTGGATTCAACAACGAGCTCTTGGAAGAGCTAAGGTGGCACCTTTCTTGTATCCTTGCAGATGGGATGGCTGTACTTACTGCTAATCCCCAAACCTTCACTTTATAACCTTGCCCAGCTTCTCTGCCTTAAATCTTCAGAAACCTGGGGAGTCTGGAAAGAAACGGAATAAAAAATAAATAAAATTGAAAGGAAATTTTTAGTCTTTTGTTTCGACCTAACTCTTAAGTTCATTTAAAATTAAGAGTGCAGTTTTCATGGCAAAAAAACACCCACAGTATTAAAAAAATAACTTTTACATTAAAGGAGAAGTTGGAACAGAATACCTCAATATTAATGCTTTTAAAGGGCTGAACAGGAAGTTCATGAAAAGCAATTCTTAACCATGAACACTTTGTGGGCTTCATTTAAATGTACTGATGTATCACAACTTTGACTAAATTTCTAACTGCACATATCTCAGGCCATCAGGTAACTTCAGGAAAGAAGTCCTCTTTTTATTCAACAACACCCAGCAACTTAAAAATTTAAGATAGTCTCCTCATTCCAACTTAAAGAAGCTCCTCAGCACCAGGGAAAACTTCTCCACTACAGTGCAAGCTCTCATGTTGCCATTGAGATGGTGGACTTTCCCCACCCTGGTGGGTGAAGAGATCCCTGCAGGGACAAATGGATGATGAAACACGTAAATAATGACAGGGTTTAGACAGCAACTTTATACGCAGGCCTTTCTAATTTCCATGTCATGGTAAGGTAACATTGATAAAAGGTATTGAAATGCAGTTAAAGGCATTCTAGAAAAATAAAACACTGCAGCAATGGGAGTCAAGCCAGACACAAATGGATGTATTTGCAAACCCTGCAAGGAGCACAATGCCCATTGTAAAACATGGCCATCCTGACAAGGCAAAGGAGAAATCCTCCTGAGCACACGCTATTCAAAGCCTGTGACAGTTTAGCTGCCAGGCTGCTAATTTTTGCTGTTTGTGAGTGCTTAAACAATCTGTTGACTAGTCCTTCAAGGACAAACAGCCTGGCACTGACTGGAAGTCTCTTCTTCTCTTAACCATCTACAATAAAAGAAGAGGTGAGCTGCAAGTCAATGAACAACCAGCCAGAGGAATTTCCCTCATGCCAATTTCTGGATATCACAGGATCCCTACAGATATATCTCCCATACAGGTTATCACTTACATGACCAAACACAGTGTAGCTGGCACTCCTAACACCACTGCTAACAATCCAGGTGGAGAAATTTCCCCAGGGGCTATGGAAAGTAATGCCTTAAGGACATCTACATCTCAAATCTATGACCCAGTAAGAAAAAACAGATGTGTATCTATTTTACTATCAACTGCACATCATCACATCTCTCTACTTTTTTCCCCAAAACACATTAGCACAGTTAGCAAATATTTAATATATGCAGGAATCCTTACATAAACTAGACATTAGCACATATCTTAAATTCCCTAGCACTGCCAATGTAGACAGATCTTTTCATGATTAAGCACAATGTGGTTAAAAGGAATGGAAGGCAGGCACCTTCATAGCAAAGAAATGCAACACCCATAACTCCTTTGTTCTAATGTACTGCAGCACAAACCATCTTATTAAGTCACTAAGTACTATTTTTCCATATAATTAAAAAATTCTTCCAAAATAAAGTGGTTTTCTAAATATAATGCTTTCCCCTAAAAACACCAAAATACTATTCGAGTCAGACAGTTTAATATGACATGGGGATCTTAATAGATAATGAGGGGAATTTAACAGCAACCTTTAAATATTTGCTTAGGACAAGGCGGAAGTCAGAACTTATCAGCCACATTGAACTTTCCCATCCATTTCAGCTTGGAGGAAAAATTCGTACAGCAGGAAAATATTTGTTAATCTTTCCCTATAATTCTGGTCACACAGGGACGTGAGCAATGCTACTACAGGTTATCCAGTGGGAAGGGAAGTGTTCTGCCTTAACTGCAGTTAAAAGGTAGGTCTGTACAGAAACACCTCAAGTAAACACTACAAGTTTACATCTGCTTTAGCAGGGAGCAACACAAAAAGGGAGAATGGGGAGAGATGTTTACGGCCTAACCTGCTATGGCAGACCGAAATACCAAACAGCATGTGTGCTTACAGCTCTTCTCCTCTGTGCCACAGCTTCCCTGACTTCTCTCATTTCATCATGTACAAAATCAATTAGTAATTATCTGTTGCTGTACTCCTGCCTTTGACACAAAGCCATGCATTTTCTGGATGCTGCTCTGTATCAAACCCACCACAGTCAGTTAAACGATTGCTAAACACCTTTGAGTACAAACACAGCTACCCTACTTCACAATACATGCAGCCTGTTTTAGGAAAGAGGGGGGAAAAAAGGCAAAGTCAATAAATCTTTAACTTTGGGCAATTCTATCTTGTGTTTTGCAGCAGCTCTACAACAAAAATTATGCTCTATAGCAAGAATTCAGAGAATGTTTTCAACTGAAAAGTATCTTTATCTCAATATTTCACCTGTCTAATTCGAAGTCCAGCTCTCCCTCATCGGATAAGTAGTTTCTCTTGGGTTTTGAATATATATATATATATATTTTAAAAGTACCACCTGAACCATTAGGGCTAAAAAAATCTCTCTAAAAAACAATATCCTGAAACTACAAAGGTAATACTGTCTGCCAGGAAAGATCATCAAAAACACTCTCCAGCTTGGCTGGTCCTTAGACACTGTCACCCTAAAGCCAAATCAGTTCAGAGCCAGATACTGCAAGAAGTGAAACTGTTTCTGGCCTGTGCTCTTCAGGATGCAAATGATCCAATGTCAAGATGTTGTAGTACTTGAGGAAGGAGAAGGGGAAAATTCTTATGAACAAAGTGACATGCCTTTCAAACATGATTCAGGCCCCACTTACATCAGAGGGAAGTACTTCAGCCCATCTATTCCCCATCAGCACCAGCCGGCCAAAATCGAAGTCCTGCAGACGTTAAACTACCACCTAAAATAGAGATGCAAAGCCAAAGGAATCGGATATTCCTAAGCAAAAGGGACAAAATATTTTCCTGGGAGGTAAAAATGTTTACCCAGAACACTAACATCCCTATCATAACTTAACAGCAGCAACTCAGGCCATTCAGATCCAAAGGTTTTTTAAAAATCTTGGAAACAACATCTTTTACAAAATTAAACATCCACAATGCTATATTTAAGTCCTGATCATAAGCAGTCCAAGGTTAGCACTTCTCCTCACAGTTTGTCTTATCTTACTCACTCCAATGCGTTACTTAGAATTAACATACCATACATTAGTAACAAGGGTGGGAAATGCCTTCCTTTAGAGAGGAAAAATTTATTTTCTTCACTGTTCTTTGAGTCTAACATAGGACAGAGGTTACCACCTGAACAAAAGGTTCACTAATTACTCTCTACATAAAATCTTTAATAGATGTCATAAAGATTTCAAATACAGTACAGTATTTAAGGAGGCCAACCCTCATCCTTGCTCTGAGATCTTCCCCATCGACCTTACACAGTCACTTTGATGTGCTATGCAGGTCTGCAAAGAACAAAACAAGACACTACTTGAACCATCACTCCCCACTTTCATGGGATGGAGACAGAATAGGCAGCCTCTAACTTAAATATCAGAGTGGTAGTAAAGGCTGGTAGAAGGAAACTCCTAGCACTCCTTGTCCTTCTCCAGCAATACGTTCAAAGATACAATCACTTCACCACAACGGGGCTACACTGATATTTAAAAGCATCAGGGAGGGAAGATGTCATTTGGTATTTTTAAGACAGAGAACTCTAAAACAGAAACTAAGCCCCAAACTGGGGGGGTTCCGTGTACACATAATCTGACTATGAACTTAGTAAATTCAGATAATGATAGTATTTAATAAATAGAAATTCAGTAGGTAATATGCAACCTTCTGTATTCAATGTACTGTTAACGTAATTATGCATGCAGTGAAGCCCTTGCCAAAGCCTTTGCAGCAAGCAAAATCAAAACCCTTCTAAAGCTTTTGGAATTCTCCTTCTGCAAAGATCCAAGCAGCCAAACAGGAAACTGAAACCACAGTTGGGGAAACTATATAGCCACAAGAAGTCCAAAGCCCAGGAACTACTGAGAACTTTTCTCTTTCCCCAGGCTGAGCAAGCCAGTCCAGTCATCCTCTGTGCCATTTCCCAAGACAATTAGCAAAGCCCTGTTTAAATTAGCTTTTCCAGAGCTATGAACACAAGGAAGAGTACTGTACAACTTTAGAAAGAAAAAAGTGTAATAAAAAAAGCAAACTGAGGCAGAGCTGAAAAGGAGACAAGGAAAGACCAGATAAAGTGAGAGACACGAAATCCCAAATCATGTCCCCCAAAAATGCTGGGTACTATGTGGGGTAAAGTCAATGCTTGTGTTCAGAACAAGCAGCTTTCTCCTACCAAGTAGGATTTAAAATTATCTTTCTCACTTCTCTTTATCAAAAGGATTCGTTTTGATACAGTACACTGTATCAAAGTGTACTCTACACTACAGTACACTGTTTAATGGCTTGATACACCTACACATCTGCAGCATCTCATTTAATACCAGCAAGATTAATGCATCTTTTGAGTGTTTCTAACTTCTGGTTGACATATGTTTTGTGGCAATATCCCACCCCTAGTCTTCCCCAGCTGAGGGGGTCTCCCTTGCTCTTCTATTATTTTCCCTTTAACACAACCCTTAACTGCTTTGTAATTCTAACAACTGCCACAATAAATGTTTTACTAAGACCAGATAAAATAAAATATTTATCCTAACTCACAATTTAAGGTAGGGAAAAGAAAGGGTCATTTACTCTAGCATAGTCTACCAATGGATTAACTTATGCTGCCACTTTGTCCCATTTTCCATTCAAGGCTTTAACTATTTTTCTCTTTAATATTTGTTCCAAAACTTAACATCAAAAGACTGACTGTTTCTTCTATAAACACATACTGTGCTTCAAACACACCAGGGCTGTTACCATCTATGAAAATAAATAACTTTCACACAGGTTCATATTCTATTAGAACCAAATAAAGAAATATGCAACGAATGAAAAGAAAATACTTCGCTGCTCAGAGTAGAAGTTTGGAAAAAAAAAAACCAAACCAACACTCAAAAAAACGTGAAGTTCTCTTTCAGGAGTTTACAAGAGAAAAGGAGACTTTTCCCAAGAGCATGTAATGATTAGAAAAGCAGGAATGGCTTCGAACCAAAAAAGAATAGGTTTAGAGTAGATATTAGGAAGCAATTCTTTACTGTGAGGTAGAGAGGCACTGTAACAAGTTATCCAGAGAAGTTGTGGATGCCTCTTCACTACAAGTGTTCAAAGCAGTTGAATGGGGCTCTGAGCAACCTGATCTAGCGAAAGGTGTCCCTGACCATGGCATGGAGTTGGAATGAGATGGTCTTTAAGGTTCCTTCCAATCCAAGCTTCTGTTCCACTTATTCCGAGAAGTAGCAGTCTGCTGACAAAAAGAAATTCAAAGTTTGTGTTTTCCCTCCCAATAGGAAAAATCACCTCAAAGAAACCCAGATTTTCCACAACAAAATATACCTATTAATTTCTGTTCTTTATACAATACCTAACATAGTGCAATGGCACCACTTTTTCTGTAACCATCAGTACCCACCAACACTGGGAATAAGTCAAGCAACTAACTGCAGGCAAGCACAATTGTGCCACAGGTCTTGAGAGGAGGTGGTGTTAAGTCGAGTGACCCAAACTCCATGCTGGGGAAATGACATGTGACACCTTCCAGCTCAGCTGGCAGCACACAGCACTCTTCCTCAGCAATCCCACGCTGTTGTACCAAGATAACAAGTATACGTTTGTGCAAAGGGGTCACTGACATGAAATTAAGACACCATATTTCAACCAATTCTGACATCTGAGAACATGAGAATGAATTTGTTCTACTGGTTATATATTCCAAATTTAATTGAGCAGCAATTAATTCTCTGTATGCTAAAGAGTTACATATACTTGCCAGTCTTAATAGCAGTCGCTCAAAAATTCACAGAAAAAAATCCCAAGGATTATTCTCACTACGTCTGCCTGGATGCATAGGCAGTGTGTAACATCCCTTTCACAGCACTCAGAAGTGCAGCACACAGGTAATTAAACCTCAGAGTTCTTTCCTAATAATAATATGATCCCACATCTGATGGTTGGCTGCAGCCTAATGAAACAGAAAAGCAATTAATGATTTACACAAAACCAGGATGGAGGTTCAAAAGTAAGATTTGCTTCCTCCAGAGAAAGACGGATCTAAATGATTATGATTACCAGTGAATATTCAGAAAAACAGATCATCTGTGATAAAAGTAACCTGGAAATGCCTGATATATTGTCATCATTCCTAGCTCTTATCTTTATCCTACCAAAAAAAACAAAAACAAAAAAAAAAACCCACACCAAAACCAAACAAACAAACACCAACAAAAACAAACAAACAAAAATCCACACAAACGAACTAACTACTGGCTTTTGTATCACCAATGGCCCTACTCAGAAAATTAAAATGGTAATTATTCCTCCTTTTAAAAAATACCTTTTTAAATACTTTTTTCTGCCCTTAGAATATGGGCCAGCAATCAATTACTACTCACATCTATTGCTCACAATTACTCTCAGGAGTAAAGTCCAAAACATGCCATTTGCCTTAGTAGTGGCATCAACAGACCTCCTTTGGCAACACAATCATTGCTAACATGCAATTTGCATCTGAAGTTGTCAGTTCAAAAAATTAATACAGTTTAAGAAACTCATGTATCACAATCAGTATTTTGGGAGGACATTTCCTGTCCTGTTGCCTCTCCTTTGTACATGTTGTGCAGGGCTTCCTCAGACAAAGCCAGCCTTGGTCTCACCTGAGAGAGGACACCCCACCACAGAGAGCGGTAGGACTTCATCTGGGATGAAGAGGAGCAGGTCTAACATTACACATCAGCTGTCCTGTGACAGCATGGGGCACCTTAAGAGACAAGGGAGAAGAGGACATGAAGAAGACATCTGGCAGCTCTGACCTAGCTGGAAATCTAAGCCCATTTCTGCACTTCTCCAGGTTCTTTCACCCATGTTACATGGAGATTTTACTATTGTAGATCCCAACTCCAAGCAACCTATCCTGCAAAATATACTGTGGAAGTGATGAAACTTTCTTCAGGGATAGCCTGAGGATATTGTAAACCCCCCATCATGTGGTAGGATCTAAACACAGCATTTACCTACACAATTTCATTCAGAATGCAAGAAAAAAGACAAGGCTTGCTGTTATCTCTTCTCTCCTTCCACAGTGCTCTGTGATTCCTTTCTGAGGACAAAACTTCTCATTTCTAATATACATGAAATGTTTATGCTTGTCTGGCTTGTGTGGAAAGGAAAGCATAAAAAGAGCAACTGGGTCAAGGGAGCAATTATCGAAAGTTATATTTGCATGGAGAAATCCATGTGACAACAGGAAAACCAGAAGATCTAAAAATTCCTGTTGGCACGCCATTTCTTAACTTCATACTTACAGCATCTAATTAAAAGCTGCCAATCCCATGCTAACATTACAAATACTTTGCTTTTATCTTTGAAGATAAAGGTTTTAAGAAAAAGGTTGTTTTAAACACAGAAATTGTTATACCATGAAAAAGCAATGAGCAAATGAAGGAAATGAGCATGTAAAAGCCTCCTAAGACAACTACTCCCTAGAAGCAGCATGCAAATTTCCTGATCTCAATTCCAACAACAAGCTGCCATTCTACAGTAAGCTCAATTTCTGAAGGCATCTCTGGTGCCTCTTAAGACTTCCCAACAGTGCTGCCTTTTTTTTTAATACCTGCTCCCCATCAGAGGGTACAAATCCCACACCATTATTTTACCGCAGTGCTTTTCCTCTGTCAGTCCTCAACAGACACTTGGTAAAACCAACCTCCTGCAGTTGCATTACTCTCACCTTGTAAAATTGTGAGGTTCTCGGCAATTGAAAGTCCTTTAAAGCAACTGTTTTGCTTCAAGTTGAAGCATTTTATCAAGTTTAAGATACTGTATTTCTTACTAGTCACAGTTAACAACTATGAACACATCCATTTCAAAAATACTACTAATTTTACTACCATTTTCTGTATGGTGTGCAGATACAATCTGAGGTAAGGAAGCATTAACCTCCAGAAGAGTTAAGTGTTCATATGTGCACTGCTCTGTTTCAAAAAAAAAGGTTCTTTCACCCACAGCTTTTGAGAGAGGCAAAACCACGGCTAATCAACAAGCTTGTCACTTTCGATTCACAAACCCTTGGAAAACACTACTTTTTAATCATCGATTTTTACCAAGCAGCTGTGGCCACTTGACAAGCTTTGCACAGGGTCTCTCACGGCCTTTCAAAACTTCCTGTTGTGCTGTGAAAGCATTTGAAGTAGCTTATACTTCCAAATTACAGATCATAAAAGCTATAGACACTATTACACTAGGAACACCCAAGAAAATGCAAGGGAACACAGCTTGTGTGTGACACTCCTAGAGGCAAACTTCGGTGTCTGCAAAACAAACCAAAACACATTTATTCTCAAATTTGAGTATTTAGAGCCTTTCAGGATAAACCCTGGCCTGTCCTTAAAACAGACAAGGAGAGGAAAGAGAAACCTAGAAAACATTTTTAGACGGGTTTATATTGTACTTGATACAGACTATGCCTCCCCACTGCTCCACTCAGGAGTTTTACACGGAGGTTAGTGTCTAACTCCATGCAAGTGATTTAGGCTTATGTTACTGCTGCATTTTGCAGCTGATTTCATCATCTAACTCCTCTGTGTAATTAAAATTTCTCTTCATCTGTTTATGTCCCAGTTCCTGCCTCCACTTGAGCCCTCTGGCAGATGCCTTTCCCAAGCCAGCCTTCAGGAGTATTAGTACCTTTATTTTGGAACTGCAAGGTATGTGCACCACTCTCCTTAGAGCATCTCCTCTGTCAGTTTTTAAAATCTACGCAAATTCAGCTTAATCCTCTACCACGATGGATCTAGAATTTCAATACCTCTGTCCAAGCTCACTTCCTGCAAGGAGTCATCACATCCTGCCATAACAGCACATTGCATTTACCTATGGCAAAAACATTTGCTTGCAATCTCAGCTCAAAGAGCAACCCCAGAATGGGGAAAGCCAGTTCCCTGCATGAACACGGGCTGTTAGAGGAAGTTGTCAAGTATTTGCACTCAGCAGCGGGGAAAACTCAGAACATCCTAACACGGTGTGCCAAGCAATGCTCTACGAGAGCCTGACGTCACTGTGCAAAAAGCATCTATCTCATTGCTTTGGGAACTAATGGCACTAGTACAAACATCAGCAACCTGTGAATTTTCCATCCCTGCACCATAGCAAAAGTAGTACTGGCAGCGGAAGATAAAGCTCAACACTAGTTAGTTTGGTTTGAAGTTGAATCAGCATCTTCTAAATCAGCCACACACTGTCCAGTCTTGGTTTTACAGCTGGAATGTTGTGCAGGCTAGCAGTCTTGTTTTAAACCCTTGCACATGTGTTACTTAATCCACAGATTTAAAACATCCTCGGGACTTAGAGATGAACCTTAACAGCTTTCTAAAAGTAATAGAATTCATCAGGCCAAAAATCAAGGGGTTACAAACTCAAATTTCTTATTTATAGCAGAAGCTCGTATTTCTTAATTTAAGTTCTAGTGCAAGCTGGGATACTGCCAACCAGATCAAGTGCTATTTTTTCCAGCTCTATATTTACACTTTAAGGATTACATAGGAGCATAGAGCAAAAGAAAAGAAACCAGCTAAATACCTCAATGTGAACCTTTTTGGGAAGGTTCAGAGCTTGGGTTATCTGTCTTCAAACAGATTTTCACAGCAGTATAGATCTAGACATACATCAGAACTCAAGGAAGGAGGATCCAAGCTGTAGATTTAGGACAATAATCGTTTTACCTTGCATATGCACAAAAACTTGGAAAAGCACTGCAAGGAAGGCGAGCTTCTCTTCTGCTGTAGAAGGAGGCACAGCTGAAGAATTTCAGCCTCACCCATGCAAAATTAGATATTTATTTTGGATAAATCCCACAAAATGTTTTCCACCCAGCTAGCACTCCTACCTGCTGGCTTAGCAGCAGCAGACCAAGGCACTGTGCTGCAGGATGGCAGGCAGCCAGCCACCAACTCCTGTGCCTCTCCAGAGTCTGGCAGGGTAGACTGAACCAGATCACTTCAAGGCGAGGACAGAGGCACCTCTCAGCTGCTGCATCTCTGGGCCTACAAGGGTCAACAAAGCCACTGCTACCAGGGAAACACTTTCATACGATTCTTACCAGCAACGTCAGTCACAAATTAGGGATGCACTGCACCATATCCTGCCTGTCAGCTCTCCCCATCACTGCAACACATGAACACATGTTGGAAAGGAGGGAGAAGAATAAGCATCACCTCCTGACTTGCTGGTTGGAACAGGGAAGCGCTGAGCAATCCCTCTTTTTCCTGCCTAAAAATCAGTTAAGTAAAACCACACCACACCACTGCATCTGTTGCTACACACTGGCTGTCCAATTCAGAGCATGGAGACTGTATTTCAAAACCAGCATGCAGTAATGCTAGCTGATTTCTAGCCCAAAGCAAGACAGGAAACAACAGAAACATGACTCCCACCTGAGGTACAAACCTTTAACAGTGCTCTGAGGGTCCCATCACTTCAGGAGTTCCTCAGAATTAAGTCTCAGTGACATCCCTCTGAGCCTCCCAGTGACCCCTCTTCCCCACACAGACCCCTCACTGAGAATAATTTCTGTGGTCTGCCATTAAAGTTACACTTCAGTGCAAGGGCATCACAATACTGACATGCTGTTAGGCTGCAAAGACAAATTGCCCAGGGATCATTTAGTCAGTTTCCCTGACAAACAGCACCATCTTTATCACATTAGGACATACCTATAATGGTTTTCAAAAAAGAATTACTGGCCCCTAAATGCTCATATACCACTACCAGAGAGCTTCCTACTCTTTGGCATGTATAGGACCACCATGTTTATCCATGGTTAAATCCATACTTTCAAAGGGAAATATACAGGATATTTTACTGTAAAAGTTTATACATGCCAATGCTGATGTAACTGAATGCAAAGTTTATAAAAACTAGGTTAAAACACACTTGTAATAGTCAAGCGTGGTTTGCTAGCATCCTCTGTACATGCTTAAATAACAGCACGTTTAAAGCCAACACTGCGTTGTGTTATTTCGACATCCTTGGGTAGTCATCTTACCAGCCTACAAAGTTATCTAACAGTAAGTCTGATCTCAAACATTTCCAAGAAGCAAACATCAAATAATCAGAAACGTGTTTCTTTTTTAATGTTTCTCTTTTCAAGTATGCAAGTATCATCAAACATTTTTCCTAAATTTGAGAACTTTCTAAGGTAACAAATGTCAAACTTCTCAAAAAAGAAAAAATCCCATTTGTCTGAGTACATGCATCTTCTCATATACAGCTGTGCTAGTTAAACCACTTCCTTACGGATGGTTCTCATGTTGTTTCACTGTTGTCTTAAATTGTAGTGGGAAACAGACATAGAGGGCAGGAAAGATGAGGGAAAAAAAAAGGCAAACAGGCTCCCACGGGACTCTAAAAATATGAGTTATTTCCCAAACAGGCAATTCTCGCTATCTTTCAGATTCAAGTGAAATTACCTTTATAACCTTTCTCTTTACCTATCAGTATATGTTCAGTTTCTTTTGCACTTTTAAGTGACTTCCGCATCTATACTTTTTGGAGAAGATAATAACAGAGTAAAATTTAATTTCTTAAAGGGCAAAATACTTTTTAACATTTCAATTTCTTCTAAAAGTCCCACACTATAATAAGAATTTAACAGTAACTAACAGAAGATGCAATACCATACTGTCAGCTGAGTTAACAAAACATGGGTGGGGTATTGGCATTTTACAGAACCACACACCCACCACAAGCACTCACTGCTATCTTGTGAAATTCTGTATCATCAAGATGGGGGTTTAATCTATCAACATCTTTAATAGGCTTCAAAGCCTCCAGTTCCTTGGATCCACCCTGTTCCTGCTGCAGGGATGGGAAGAAACAGACTGGACATGCTTGTACCACCTTACCCTTCCCCAGCCCTCCATGGCCAACAGCCTTGTCCAAGGGCAGCCCAGCTTCCCGCCCCACTTCCTCTACACCTGGGGCAAACACTCCTCTCCTGGACTGCAGCACTCTCCTTCAGCAACAAGAGTGAAGCAATATGGGACCATTACAGACCCAGTGTATGTAGGTCTCTGCAGGAAGCCAGAGAACACAGCAGAGCTGCAGCAAGAAGAGAAGGCAGGAAGAACAAGAGCCAGTGCTACTGAGTGGTTCTTCTATTAGCACTGGATTTCACTTTCCAAACCACATCAGCTCCGCACCACCCCTCCTCCTCCCCAGAAATCAGGTTCCCACTCCATCATCATAGCACCAGCCTCTCTCTATCCTAGTAGAAGGGCATCTCCTCATACGTTTAAAGACAGTAAAACAGACCTCAAACTTTCCTGGTATGGCAACAGACTCTACCTGTTGTCCATTTCCTATATTTTCCTGCATTAGAGAAAAAAAGGCTTTATGCACACAGGAAAAATGGCCACTTAAGCTTTCACGAGGGAAGAAATAACAACAGGAAACTTTTGCATAGATTATTTTCATTGCTTTGAAATACTTTACGTCATTCTCAAAGGGAGTTACCCAAACTTAACTCTGTCCTAATACTTTTGACCTTGCGAGCCTTTCTGCTGCCCAGCATCACTACAGGGATTTAGCACACATCCAGCTGTTTCACAGGAAAACAGAAGTTTCCCATGACAAAACTGCCAGGACATGCCCAACCTGCCACTCCATCTGGGTGCCTGGCCTGGTAAGACCTAACATTCCCCAAAGGTTTTACGCCCAGATGAGTACCAGGGGAAAAAAAAAAAATTACATGGAGATCCTGCATCTCCTGCTCACATAGGAGGCACACGGGATTCTAAGGAGACAAGGTTATCACAGTGCTGGAGGTTTCCTTAATGCCACATATATCCCAAATACCCAGGTTCCCTACTGTATTTGCTTCCAGATGAATCTTTCTGTAAATTCATAGATTATGCCCTATATGTACAGATCTTCAACCCATTTAAACAACTTAATTAACTATCTTTCCATTATGCTGCATTTAAATCCCAATTTAATCTGACATATGCCAAGTTCTCCATGGGAGAACAATCCTCCTCCTTATTTCTCTTCCTTGCAGATCTCTTTCATCTTTCATGCCAGTTCTCTGCACAGCTTCCTCCATGCTACACAATTCAATACCTTGCTAAGAAATCTCTCTTCCTAACAATAATCCTCTTTGCAAATAGAATTAACAAGGCAAGTGAAAATACGAGAGTAATTAATTAGTTGTCATATTTACCCAAACTACTGCTTCAAGTTCCTTATAATGAAATTCTATATTAAATACATAGGATGGCTTAATGTCAAGCTTCTCATTTGCTGAATTCTGCGGCTGGCCAGTAAGCACCCTGCAGCATCTTCCTCCAACTCATCTGAGAAATTATACTTACAAGGTTTCCAATAAAGGCTTAACTAATTTGTGCCAATATTAGCCACATCAAATTATTGCCATTTAATAACTGTTTGGAGAGCTTTCTACCCTAAGACCACTGCAAAGGAAAGACATGTTTCTACAACAGACAGCAAAAAAATATGTAAAGCTTATGGCAGTTTCTTTTGTTCAAACAAGTTAATTCATAAAGGTAGGGAACATTGAGTGCCTGCCAGTTTCCTTCCCTTTGGAATCTGTCCTTCATCCACAGTAATTATACTGGGAAAACTCCCTCCATAACCACCTAGTAGAGATAAGAAAAAAATCAGTTGTGACTGAGAAAGTACTACAAGAAACATATTTTAGCACCAATATTAAACCCAAAGGATTTTTAAACCCAAAGTATTTTTAAACATATCATCTACACTTGAAATCAGCAAAGGAGTTTAGAAATGTTCCTTTTGGTTCCTTTGAAAATTAAACTGCATTTGCAGTAAAGGGAAACGAAAACCAGCCTCCAACAAAACAACTAAACACACTGCAAAACTGCTTAAAAGTGTATCACAGCAAAGCATGACTAGTGCTTCCAGGAGGGCTTTCCCAAAGGGAGACAGAGCTGATGTTTGTATGACAGGATATAATACCTAGGGTGCAATGTAATCCAGCAAGGAAGACAAAGGAAAAAGTGAAAGATTCCTGTTAAGTTTTCTACAGAAAATAAAAACAGCCAAACAGTAATAAATCACTGAGTTACAACTCTATTTTGACATAGCTACAGGAGGACATCACTGAAATTTTAGCAGAGGTTTTTAAATTATGAAGTCTGAATGATTAAACTGTCAAATGTAAGTCTGCCAGAAGTTTGCTTAATGTAGTCTACAGCCATAGCACTATTCATAAGGTCAAACAAACCAGAATCACAGACACTGGCTATCTAGCATTGAGATCAGAAGCAAAAATCTGCATATTTTGTTTTCTAGGAAATCTTCCCCTGTCACATCTTACTACTTTTAATGCACTACACTCGTTAGTAGCTTACAGTTATCAACTCCTAGAGTAAACTGCATCTGACTTCATTCAGCAGAGATCAGTGTTCAGTATCAAATGCAGCACAAACTACTCATAAAGGCAGAAATGTGCATCTAGTTAATCATACTAATTGCTATGCAGACCACTTTATAAATGCACCAGTGTTATACTCAGATGCAAGGTTTGTTCAGCAGTAAAAGTCACCATCTAAATTCTTATCCAAATAAAAAACACATTTTCAGGGCAGAGTGAAGCTTGGCACATTTCAGTTAAAAAAAGAGAATGGTTTTGACATTGGGAGACAGAACCTTGAGGTTGACCTTAGATCTCGGGCTAAATCAAGTTTTATCTTTTTAAAGCTTAAAAAACCCCACCACACAAGGTCAACTTGCTATCCTGCAAATGATGGAGACCAAGTGCCTGCTTTTTGTCAGGGCAGACTCCTACATTCATTTCCAGTTGCCTTGCTGCAGGGTCTATCTACCCTTATACCCTTGGCAATAGACTTCAGCAACCAGGGCCTCTCAGATGAGGCACAGGCATACAAGCCTTCATTAGCCATCTCGGGCACTCTTCTCAATGCCTTCCTTCAAATTCTTCTCCCAGGAGCTCTGCAACCTCCTGCTTGAAACATCCCTTGCAAAAGGTGAATGGAAAGTGGTAAAAGAGGCAACAATCTCAGTTGGCTTCCAGGGGAATACCTGACTAATAACAAAGACTAACACCTCTGCTGGGATAATAATTAACTCAACTGATGCTAACAATAAAGGGAGAGAATTTGGTCACCTGGACAAATAGTCTGTTGTACAAGCATCGGGAGGGTTTGTACAGGGAGATGCCCTTTTTGAGTTCTTCAAAGGTGCCAAACATGGACAAGGCACACACATTCCTTTTGCTCTATGTGAATTTCCAAAAGGATAAGTCCTTTACCGAAAAACTAAAGGCTTTCTTGAGAAAATGAGCAGTAAGAAAAGGTCCTATGTGGAGAGATGGATGGCTGAAAAATAGAGGGTAAGGATAAGAGTAAATAGTCTCTGAGCGAACAGAAGTCACCAATAAAGTTTGGCAGAGACCCATGCTCAGACTTCAGCTGCTTGACACATTCATGTAAGACACAGAAAGAGGAATGAGCAGTGAGTTGAGGAAGTGTGATAATAAAAAAAATGGATTGTGGTAGTAAGGTCAGGATGTGAGGAATTGCAGACAATCCTGGGAGACTGAGTCAATAACAGTGCAGAGGAAAGCTAACGCAAATAAACACAAGAAACATAAGAAGATGCACATGGGAAAGATATAACCATGTCTACATATGACTGTGGAATTCCAAACTGACCATACTCCTAAGAAACATCTTGACATTTCAAATACACAGATTCAAGAAATTAACTCGCCAGCAGTCCAAAAAGCAAATCAAACATTACAAGTCATTAAAAAAAAACCCCAAACATGGTTATTTCCCTGTATAGCCCCAAACCTCACCTACACGCTGAAAACTGTATACAACCCTGATCCTCCTATCGTAAAACAACTGAGGAACTGGGATCAACTCCTAGAAAGAGCTGGTCAGGAATGGCTTCCAGACAAAAAATATCCAAGTAGGCAATTCTTCAGGCAGGTCAAAAGCCAACCTGATGAGGAAGGCAGAGGACTACAAAACCATGAGTGGCATAAATACAGGATCCCTAACCATCTCTGCCACACAAAAGCTAAGAGTCACCGCATGAAGGAAGCCAAGCAGGAGGGAATTCCTTACACAGCCAGAAGCAGACCCACAGACAAGCAGCACTCCTGGCCAAAGGCTGTGGAGGCTGCAGCGAGGTCACAGGAGGCTGCAGACAGAGCAGACAGGCATTTGGAACTGAAAGCCACTAAATGTTTTGAAATACGGAAAGGTTGCACCCCCCTCTTGCAACTCCAAGCTAAGAACAGCCAGAGAGGTTCAGAGAGTATCTATAGAGGAGGTTTTGAATAAGGGCATCCTGTTCTTATTTTTCTTTCCTTGGACATCTGCTTCCGTGGTGAAAAAAAAAAAAAAAAGGCTGCAGAAAACAACAAATTAAAAAGAGAGCAGGCTGAAGAAAGAATTAGTAAACTAAAGCAGGACACCACACAGATCATCCCAACAACATCCTCTGCTCCTTAAATCTCCAGGGACAGCATTGATTAGTCCTCTGCCCAAAGCCATAATGAGACAAGGAAAGAAAGACAGGCAAAGATGTTTTGAGATAATAGTCATCAAGTCTGGATCCCACCAGCCCACTGTCAGGGGCAGGAGGAGGCTGACAAGAAGATCCCATTCTTTTGTAGGGTGCCAGATAGGAAAGCTATAAATAAAAAAAAAACACCCGTAAGCTCAGGAAGAGGCTTTGGAGGAGCAAGAAGAAGATCTGCAGCCTCATGCATTAGCTATACATGTCCCAACATCTCCTTTTCCCTGCAAAAGGGATGCGAGTCAGAATCAAAAAAGCGTATCATAAATGTACGCATTTTCACCTCTCAATTATTTTCTCACATTGGATTTCAGCAGGCAACAGATCAGCCTAAAGTATACGTCAGCTTGTAAGAGCCCCTCATCCCTCCTGATGGTGAGAGATCACTTTCTGTCAGAAGTAAGGAACCAACACAGAAGCACTCGGAGCCATATTCGAGGTGCTGCTTGGAGGTGAAATCAGCCACCCTGTGGCTTTCCCAAGTCCTGTGTAGTATACTGGGCTAGAAAGACCAACCTTACCTTGGCCCATCACAGCTGCTCTTTTATTTCTATACTTACTACATGTCTGAAAAGCAGTTAGGTGCTGCTGACAGTCACAGTACCCATATTACAGGATCCACATCTGGTCATATTCCATGTTACACACATGATATTTTTGAAGTCAACTACAGACTTCATACAAGTTCAACTACTGCAACCACCATGCCAGACAATTCAGCTATTCTGCATGACAGCAAATTGAGACAAATCCCATGCACAACTAGCTCAACCAGACTTGTTTTCAAATCTTCATTTATTCCAGTCTTCCACTTGCAGCATATCTTGGGCACTGGTCTCAGTTCACACCATCTGGGTCTGCTGTACAACCCCCAAAAACTGCTTTCCTAAGAGGATTTATGAATTACTTATATAGGGGGGAAAAAAAAGTTTGCTGCAGTTAATTTTTTAACCTGAAAGTTAATAAGCTCAAACAGCTCACACACACAAACACAGTCTCCTCTTGCACAACTTTACTTAATGAAAAAGGATTTTCCACACAATTAGATGCAGCTGTTAGACAACACATTATTTTGAAGGGGAAACATGCAAAACATTTCAGAAAGCGGCCACTAAGCACACTGCAAGCTTTCCTATGCAACCATACAAACTGTAAAGCAAGCATTTTCATGCCAGTTTTGAATGTCAGATTTTAAAAATAAGAAACTCTAGCATAGAAAATATATATTCAGTTAACTCAAACATACAGAAAAGCTTTTCCTGACTCACCAAGCCTCATTTCCTACTGCCACACTAAGCACACAATACAAACTTCCTCAGTATATTCTCAGGAGCCAGTTAAGGGACTTGCTCCCATCTATCCCATTGAAGGTAGCTCTAGAACCTCAGTCCATTTAGGGAAGACACCATGTAAATTCCAGCTTAAGTTTATTCCTGCCAGTTTATATCCATTTGTTCTCATGCCAACATTGTTCTTTAGCTTAAATAGCTCCTCTCCTTTTCTAGTGTTTATATCCCTGCTGTAGTTGCAGACTGCAATCATATTCCCTCTCATGCCTCATTTGTTAGGCTAAACAAGCCAGGCTTTCCTCATCTCCTCTGGAATAGCCGGCATTTCCGTTCTCCAGCCTCAATCTGTACCTGTCCCACCAGCAGCAAAGCTGAGAGAACCTGTGCCTGACACTCCCCAGGAGCTTGTACCCATCCCAACACCCCATCTGCTAGTGTCCTAGCCTAACACATTCCATCATCATCTCTACTTTCTCCACAGCAAGAAGGCAGCAGCAGATTGTTCAGCAATGGAGCCAATGCACTCATCACATCTCCTGCCCTACAGTTCCCAGTAATATAGAGGTCCTCGGTCACAGCAGGGAACAAAGGCAAGATTTTGTCTTCCACTAGCAAGGGATATGCAGTACAGTTTGTTTTCAGCATGGATGATTTGTTCAAGTGTGACTGCACTTCCTAGGTCAGAGTTTGCTATCTGACAGAGATGTAATTGGTTGATTACTCACCATTACCTACCAACTACCAGGATTCAGTTTAGTTTTTCACAATCTCTGCTAAAAAATCCTTACATAGGCAATCTCAAGTACCGAAATTCCCCCTTAACTAGATACTGAAGTCACTACTCTCTTCAGCTCAACCACCACAGCAGCCCTTGCCAGGCTCCTCAGGCATTTCCTAAGGAAGTCACCGTCCCTCCTGACAAAGGGAGTCAGAGTCTACCCAACATCCCATCAAAAATGACCAGTTTTGTCACTGATTCCGAACTTAGCTGCAGAACTGAAAAACAAAATAAATAATCCAGGTTTCCAAGTAATGCATTCTGTCTCCTAGAAAATGATTCTCACAATTGTAATCTACCGCTTAGATGACTCTTCTGCTGGAAAAGGCACATTCACTCATGCTGCTTCAGAGCCAAGAAAGAATATTCTTCCTTGTTACAACCAATCTATGTATTCTTCACAACATATGATAAAATTATTCTTCGTCCCAAAGAGTCCTCAATTTCCCTTAGGTAGCAAAAAAAAAAAAACAAAATAAAAATACAAGACAAAAAGTATTCCATCAAACACTCATTGCTGTAAAGTAAAGGAAGAACAAAAATACCCACACTTCACATGGCTGTTCCAGGAAAGGAAATTAATCAGCCAAGATTTTATCCCAAGGTCACCATAAGAGGATGCCTCTCCCTTTAAGTGCTAGGACATCTGCACACTTATTTTAACTAAATGCAATTACGCAGGCAGAAAATAGTTTTAGACACAAGACAGACAACTTATTCAGTCTTTCAGAAAATACTGGAGCACAAGATGCCAGGACGATGAAATGTCAGATCTAGAACAAACTAGAGGAACACACCATCCAGCCAGAGGACACAGCAAAGCTGCAGCAGCTCAGCAGCAATCTGTACCTCGGCTTCTGGGGCAACACAGCACATCTTCGATGAAGCACTGAAACTTGCTGCAGATACTGTCAATCCTGCACAACTGACTGCAGACACCATTTACCATGTACAGCTACCAACAGAATCCCCAATGCAAAAAACATACCAGCCCATCGCTGCTGCAGGGCTGGGTTTTTTTTTTCTTGGTTTGAGTTGAGTTTAAAGCCAAGAATTACACTTATCCTCCCTAGCAATTAGGAGCTCAGCCAGGAATTATAAAATACTGCAAACAAGCAGGCAAAGCAATGAAGTACAAATACAAACCACTACACTTTCAATTTTATCTGCCTGAATCCATACTATCTCTAGCAGCAATGAGAAGTAGCTCCGTTGCTGCCTTGGGACCCAAGCAACTCCTGAGAACTTCCAAGTGGGATTCATAGGGTCCATGTTCTGTTCCGAGAATTGTATTTTTTGGCACGCTCCCGTTTGCAACCCTGCGTGCAACCCCCGACTACGACTTAATCACAGAGCTGAATTCGCAAAGTTCACTCGAATAACAATTGGAGGGCGAAGGGGGAAGGTACCTCTACAGGCACTTCTGTCACTTCTTAGGCTTTTTTGCCGCACCACCACCAGCAGAACAAGACCGGCCACCGCTGCTCTTCGCCGCCTGCGGGCGCAGAGCCCACGCTCGCCCCGGGCTCGGGCCAGCTCTGCAGTAGCAGCGGCAGCACCGCAGCGCTCCTGCACGCCGCTGGAAGGCAGCGGACCGCCGGCCGCCCCCGCATCCTCGACGCCGGGATGCGACAGAACTGNCGTGGTGCGGGTGTGCTGCTGCCAGCCCCCATTCCCGACCCCCCTGATCCCCGCCGGATCCCGTTCCCGCCCCGGGACCTCCGCCAGAACCTGCTCCAGCGCCGCCTGGCCCCAAGCCGGCGGTCCCTCGGCGGAGATGCATTGGGAGCTTTTACCGGCAGCCTCCAGAGCAGATACCCCTCTATGAAGCAACAGGGATTGTGTGTGAGGCACACACGAAATTTAAAAAAAAAAAAAAAAAGTATTTTTTTCTCCGTAGGGGAAAAAAAGGGGCTGGTTTATTTTTGGCAAATATAGTAANATTTTTTGGCACGCTCCCGTTTGCAACCCTGCGTGCAACCCCCGACTACGACTTAATCACAGAGCTGAATTCGCAAAGTTCACTCGAATAACAATTGGAGGGGGAAGGGGGAAGGGGGAAGGTACCTCTACAGGCACTTCTGTCACTTCTTAGGCTTTTTTTGCCGCACCACCACCAGCAGAACAAGACCGGCCACCGCTGCTCTTCGCCGCCTGCGGGCGCAGAGCCCACGCTCGCCCCGGGCTCGGGCCAGCTCTGCAGTAGCAGCGGCAGCACCGCAGCGCTCCTGCACGCCGCTGGAAGGCAGCGGACCGCCGGCCGCCCCCGCATCCTCGACGCCGGGATGCGACAGAACTGCCCCGGGAAAGG
>WEIV01007276.1:106599-120410 GCA_013390005.1 Calyptomena viridis
AAAAAAAAAAAAAAAGTATTTTTTTCTCCGTAGGGGAAAAGAAGGATCTGGCTTATTCTTGGCAATAAGCCAAGACCATGACCATATCAAGATGAGACAGTGGCAATTATGCCCCCAAAATGCCAGCTGCTGTGCCCCAGCACTCCTCCAGCAGTAATGAGAGCCAGAGGGGCAGACAGCCAAGAAGGTTTGGAAGCCCACCTAGAAGAAGACCTTATTGCTCTCTACAACCACCTGAAGACAGGTAGTTGTAGACAAGTGGGGGTTGATCTGTTCTCTCAGGTAAAAAGCAATAGGGCAAGACAAAACAGCCTCAACTTGCGCCAGGAGAGGTTTATATTGGATATTAGGGAAAATTTCTTCACCAAAAGTGTAATTGAGCCATTCGAACAGGCTGCCTAAGGAAGTGGTGGAATCACCATCCCTGGAGGTACTTAATGGAATGTATAGACGTAGTAGTACCTGGGGACATGGTTTAGTGGTGGACTTGGCAGTGTCAGGTTAATGGCTGGACTTCATGATCTTAGAGGGCTTTTCCAACCTTAACAATTTTATGTCTCTATGATTCCAAGAATGAATTGTTTTTCACACTGGATATGAACTCCAAGTAGCAACACAGAGTTGGGTTAAACACCCACATGGCTGATGAACAGTAGCAAACCCCTGTAGGCTTGGACTAATGGAGTGTGCTTGGCACCATCATAGTGCTCCAGGCAGCTGTTCTGCTGGGTCTCAAAACTCAGGTAACCAGTGTGAATGGAAAGAAATGGAGTGTTCTCATGTGCAGAATACAAACAAGTAAAGAACCAGGCCAGGAAACTTCACTGCTCTAACCTGCTTGCTGTATTTTAGGGTTAAGGTTGAGTTAATCCTAAGCACATTTTGAGATGGATGAGTAGAGAATCACAGCAATGTCCTGGACAGTTAGTAGTGAGGCTTAAAAGAACACACCCATAGGATGATATTTCTGTTTAAAGCTTTCCAAATATGTGGGATATTGTCTGTTCTTTGAAGATAGATTTTCAAGATTATAGGGGAAGAAACCGCGCATTGCTAAAGCAAAAAATTCAACATGGGATGATAGTTCTGTGGAAAGCATGTAAATGCTAACAGACCTTTTACTTGTACACCTTCTGACAATCTTAGGAAGTCCCTGGAGCAGCAGATGCAAAACAATCAGCAGTAAAATAGTGTTGTATTGCAGTGAAGATGTACAAGGAGATCAAAGAAGTCTATTATAATAATGAAATGGGCAGTCTCATTTTCTCGTAAATGAAAACACATTTAGTAGTCCTACTGAAGTGCCCAAGACTGCTTTAAAATTTATCACACCATTTATAATGGCAAATCTATTTAGATTTGAGATGAATTTTCCTGTGCCTTTCGGAATTTTCAGTATTTTGTTCCCTGGCTTTATAACTATGCTCCTGATAACAGCAGAACACTCATGAACTGAGAATAATTAAAGGAATCATTATAATGAATAGGAATATATCATCTTTAATTAGAAATATTTTTGGTCTTAGAAAATCATATTGACATCCAGCAGCCTAAGGAAGAGAAAAAAATATTTGTAATTATAAGCACTACAGTGATACACAAAAAGAAGCAACAATTAGGTGAAGACATACAACAATTAGGCAAAGATGTAATAATTCAGAGAAAAGCACCTGGCAATTTAATACTTAATAACTTACTCTTAAATGTATTGTTCTTGCTTCTAGACAAACATTTTTCTGTTTGTCTTAAAATCAGACATGATTTAATCTTCTAATTTATTTAAAAAGAGCAACACTTTTATAAGCTAAACCTCATATTTTAATTGTTATTTTTATGTTCAAAACTATGATGATGGTCCACGAAAGCCTTCAAATAGTTATAAATAATAATAAAAACATGTCATCATGATCAAGAAGGACAGATGACTTCATGGAACATCTAAAGGTGACTCATCAAATTCCAGCATTTTCAAATTAGGGTCTTCCCTCTTCAACAAAGCACATCACCCAGCAGAAGGGAAAGCTTTTACACTTTGATAGCATCCTGGTGCAGAACAGTTGCCGGAATATGCACTATATCTACTGAAGAGATGCAAGACAACTATTGAGTTACCAAGATTATTAGTGAGTAGCCTATTAATATATTTCCCTGACAGAAGTGCCAGACAAGATATTCAGAAATTCACATTCCTTTAACAAGAAGTGTAATAACACTGCATTGTGGTTTTTGATGTGCACTTAGAGTTATCATTAACAGTTAGTTACATAGTCTATATAATGCACTTTGGATTACAGTGTAGTAGTAAGCAGAGTCGTAAAAAAGAAGTGTTGGGGAAACTAAATAAGGAATTTCATATGCATCCTAAATGGACAGCCACTCAATACATTCACTTCTTGGAAACATTTCTGGGTGGATGCAGTTGCTTGCCTAGGCTCTGCAAGTCTCATCCAGTATTTCATAGAATCATAGAATATCCTGAATTGGAAGGGATGCACAAGGATAGTCAAAGTCAAACTCTTGGTTTAGAGCAATCCATTGTGTTAACTTTTCCAGTTCAATTAAATAGTTTCTGCAGTTGTGGCCTTGAGGAATTGATCCTGAGCACCTACTGCTCTGTAGTTTAGACACAAACATCTTAGGACAGTATTTATGAACAAGGAGAGGAAAAGAGGCCTTTCTATATTATCAGCTCATACCAAAAGAATTTCATTATCCTCTTGCTGTTCCTATGTGTGAACTGTTGACTGCATCAAAGTTCATCGGACTTAGCAATAAGGAATGACAGTCAATAGGAGTCTCCATCAGCAAGTAACCCTCTGCAATGGACCCACCTCGGTGCTGCACGAGACTGAAGGCCCTGCGTCAGGACTGACTGTGCCCTGGGATGTGCTCTCAGGAGAAGTTCATAGTTTCCCCCCTGCTTTCTTCTGTATACCAGCTTTTCACCCACGGGTTAGTCCGTGTAGAGGGATAGTTATAGTATGCAATAATCCCATCTCGAAACTCGTTTCTCTCGCTGCAGTGGAAGGTAGGAAAGAGGTGACTGAAATAAGCAAGGCTACCATCTAGTGGTGCCGCTGCACTTTGATGTCACAGAGGAACCTACACCATCTTTTGCTGAATATATTGATCCTTAACACAGAAACTTCATTAGGAATATTCAGTTATAGAAGAATAGTAATTTTCTTTGGAACTGTTTCTCTAACATTTTCACACAGCTACATTAAGTCTCCATTTTCGATATGAAATCAAATAATTTTCCAGGAAGAATGAAAACCACCACACACAGTGCATACGCATCTGGGAGATTTAAGAATTAGACTTGTAGCACATAATTTTCCACTACAGGCTTGAGCATGCTTAGAGAGTTCAGTCCACCAGACATATTGCTTCTCAGGACCTGTGTATTGTTCCCATTATTTTGAGTCCCTGCCTCCTTAGTGCTCCCTGGGAAAGCACATAGTGAAAGACTAATTCTGTCATGGACAAACTTCCACGTGTTATTTATAGAGAAGCAAAGGCTGTGAGACATCAGTCTCAGATAAGATTACTCCAGTAGTTTAATCAAACCAGGAACTAAATCAAGGCCTCCTGCTATATCCGTGGAGCCCTCTCCCATTCATTGAATTAGCTATCTCAGGCACATTCCCACTATATTAATGAAGGTTGTATGGGAACAAGGGCAAGTGGAGCAATTTGTAGGCTAGCAGTTCTCTGATTTCTTGACATGTCAAGCGAGGCAGAATGGTAATTTTGAAATTTCTTTCTAGCTCCTCAGGAATGCAAAGCCTTGCATCCAGGCATGGTTATAAAGTAAGTTATAAATGATCTCTTAGACATCTGTCTAGATGTAATTCTGTGCTTTCTCCTTTTCTTGCCTGTAACACAGTGGTATATTGAGATTTCCTACAGGCAAGGTGAAGGAAAGGTGGCGTGGTGTGGCTGTCTCCCAGGCATATAAACTCCTTGGTTATATGCTGTGCTTACCCAGCCCACCAACTCATCCAAATTGGGGCAGCTCCCATTACAGGCAAGTTCTACCAGAGGCAAGCAAGGTGACTGTGTTAGTTAACAATTGCTGTATTTGAAATAGGAGAGCATACCAACTGACCACTGCAGGACAACAGTCCATTTTGGACTTCTTTCTAGCTTCAAGAGCTAGGTGAGGGAAAGCTGCTGTTTGTAAAAAAAAGCTGCTATTAATGCAGGGTTTCTAAATGTGACAGCAGCTGCTTAGATACTTTGCTAGAAGTCAATAGGTGCTTTCAGAGCTGACTTTTCTGCAAACTCCATTTACTTTTTTTATGTGGCTCTGGTGGACAAAAATACTCAAAGATTGCCAGAGAGCAAGGCCCATAATTATAGGTATTCACGTAAGGAGAATGACTCACACTTTCAAAGCTAACATCTAGCTAGATTTTTTTACCTTGGCTGCTTAAAATGGGAACTATAGTCCTGATGGGCACTGAATCATTTGATCAGCAGTATTTTTCTACAACTGAGAAATAGGAATACAACAAAGACTTTGCAATGTAACTTGTCTTTGAGGCTACAAGTATTTCAAAAAGGCAGTTCAAACAGGCCAAATAAAGCACAGCTTAGAAGTTTTAGGCACACACCTCTCCATTGCCAGCAGTTGCTCTGTTTCAGCTCTGGCACTCTTGCATCTTGGAGCTTTCCCTGGAAGTGCTTCTCTGCAAGCTCTGCTTTCCAACAGGGAGCCAAAGATGATGTATCAGTACAGGTCCCTGCGAGGCAGTCAGGAAACTCATGTCTCAGGCCAGAATGGCTAACCCACTCCTATGCTATATATGGGGCTTCAAGAAACCTACCTGGTCTAGAAGGTGTCCCTGCCCGTGGCAGGCATTTTGAGACCTTTCTCAAAGATTTTTTAATAGTCTAGGGCATCTGGAGAGGTCCCAGTTGAATGGAAGCTGTCAAAAATTGTTCCAATTTTCAAGAAGGTCAAGAATGATGACCCTAGGAGCTACAGGCCTGTCATTCTCACTTCAGTGCCTGGTAAAATTATGGAGAAAATTATTCTTGGAGTTATTTAAAGACAGCTGAAGGATAACACAGTCATCAGTCACAGTCAGCATGTCTTCATGAGGGGAAACTAAGCAAGTTTGGAGATGACGCAAAACTCAGGGGAGCTGTTGACTCCCTCGAAGGCAAGGAGGCCCTGCAGAGGAACCTCAACAGTTTAGAAGGCTGGGCAATCACCAACCATATGAAGTTCAACAAGGGGAAGTGCTGGATTCTGCACCTGGGATGGGGCAACCCAAGGATGTACATACAAACTGGGGAATAAGATACTGGAAAGCAGTGCCATAGAAAGGGGCCTGGGGGTCCTGGTTGAATATGAGTCAGCAGTGCCCTGGCAGCCAGGAGGGCCAACCATGTCCTGGGGGCATCAGGCAAAGCATCACCAGCCAGTTGAGGGAGGTGATTGTCCTGCTCTGCTCTGCACTGGTGCGGCCTCACCTTGAATATTGTGGTATTCAAGGTATATTGGGCAGTTTGGGGCACTGCAATAGAAGAAAAATACTCAGCTCTTAGAGTGTCCAAAGGAGGGCAACAAAGATGCTGAAGGGCCTTGAGGGGAAGCCATATGAGGAGGGGCTGTTCAGCCTGAAGAAGAGGAGACTGAGGGGAGACCTCATTGCAGTTACAACTTCCTTGTGAGGGGAAGAGGAGGGGCAGGCACTGATCTCTTCTCTGTGGTGACCAGTGACAGGACCTGAGGAAATGGCCTGAACTGGGGAAGTGGTGACAGCACCAAGCCTGACAGAGTTCAAGAAGCATTTGAACAACACTCTCAGACATATGGTGTCTCTTGGGGTTGTCATGTGCAGGGCCAGAAGCTGGACTTCTGATAATCCTTGTGGGTCTCTTCCAACTCAGGATATTCTATGATTCTATGATCCTAACTAGATTATCTTTAAGGTCCCTTCCAACCCAAACCATTCTAGGATTCTACAATTCTATGTTATGATATATACATATTCACATGCACTAATACACATTAAGAGGTACAGAAAGCTAAGAGAAAGTTGGAAATGCTAGGTTTGCTAACAGCAGAAGGCCAGTGCTTTGTCTCTGAAACAAGGGAGACAAAAGTCCAGTGTCTAATGTCCTAAATACAGCTAGAAAAGCCCAGGCTGCAAATGCACTCAATGGGAATTTTGCCCTACGTGTATAAACATACATGGGAAAGAGAGGCATGTTTTGTGTTTATATTTGCAACTGTAGAATGTGATAGAGTCCCATTGTTTTTCTGATCCATAGTGTGGTTTCCCTCGCAATCTAAGTATTTTTCTCCACTGAGACAGAGATTTGTTTCAGTGTGCACATTCATGAGCTAAACTCTTTTGCTAAAACAGGACAACTCAAGGACCAAGTGATGGTGTTTTTCACACGCACATGAGCTTTGGGTAAACAGTTCAAAACAGTGCTTGTTAAACTGATCTTCCGAAAAATAGTTTCTGCATCAGTGACAAACATTGTTTAAACACTTCTCTGAAGGTGGAGGTTTGGAAATACTCTCCTCCTTGTATATTGTGGAAAATTTCCTGGAGCAGAGAGGGGAAAAATCCTCCTTTTGTCCCCAGTGCTGGTGCTCTGAGAGCAGCCTCTGAATATGCACTTTATGGTTAGGCTCTGAGAGTGGCGTAGGGCAAAGGCACACTCGGAAGGTGTGATGTTTCCCAGCTTAGTTTGTTTCACTGTGTTTTTAATGTTAATTGCTTGCAGTTGAGCCAAGACTAATAACCTTCCACCAGCGACATCCCCAGCAGTGTCAGAGCAGCTGGGCCCCTGCACTGCTGCATTGCCCAGCTGGTAAGAGCAGCACATATATAACTGTTTTGCATTAACAATACACTGAGTGGCCATCACCTGTAAAATGCTTTGTGTCAGCATTATGACTTAATCAAAGGGTTACGTTCTGCCAGATGTACTTCTGGAAAGTGGTTATTAATGTGGAGTTAAGTCTCTTATTCTTGTGTATTTTGAAATCAAAGCTTTGACTTGTAAGTACAAGTGAATAGCTACTGTTAATTTGTAATTAACACGATTGGTACAGGCAAGACTTCAGAGATCTCAGCAGCTAAAAGGCACAATCTGCTAGCATGTCTAAGGGATCCATTTAATGCTTCTGTGTGCTCTTACATGGAGTGGAGAAGCAAGAGCAGCTCAGATCTAAGTCTCTGAGGCTTTTTATCTACCACGGTCACACTGAGAAAGCGTCAGAGCTGTGCTGCTCTGAGTCACCAGCCTGCCAGACCTGCACACGAAATATATGTAGTGACTAGGAACTCTAATTCATCTTATGAGGAAGAAGAGGTAGTTTGACACTAGCTCAGATGCTGAAAATCCATGCAGTCCTGCACAGTCAGCCCACTTTAGGACAGGACTAGATAAACAGGTAGGTCTCAAGAGAATTCAGGGACCTGAGGCTCATGGCTTCATTCATTGGGCTGGCAGCAGCTCTGTGCCAACATCACTCCACAGGTGAAGTAGCTCTACCAGAAGCACCATGCTTGAACTTCTCACTAACTAGCTGCAGCTAAGGCTTTACATCAGGGTATTTCTCTAACTAAAAACAAAATCCCCACACTTCTCAAGAGTGTGAAAACATAGATGAGGAAGTAAATCCTTTGGCACAAGTCGATGTAAATATTGTGGTATGCATGTCCTTGTTGATGTGTAGGAGTTCAGGGTAGCTTGTACTACCCAGGACAGTTTTTTTATGGAAGTAGAGTTTTTAGAGAACATGCTGATCTGAGCACAATTTGTTTCAGAATTTCTATATATATATAAGAATCATATATATAAGAATGAGGTGGAAACATCTGACCAGAAGACTACTCATAAGCAAGAATACAGGACCCTGTCAGTTATGTGGAACAAAGCAAGAATCTTTCAGGATTCTGTGATTGAGTTAGCTAAAATCTTCATTTTTTAAATTATTTTTATGATGTGGCTTTATTGTTCACTGATTTCAAGTGTTAACTACTTTAAATTCTGTTAAAGGTCTCCATTTCCATAAAAAAGACAGGAAATGGAAATAGTGACATCTGCCCGTCACTATTGGTCCCCTTTTCCTCCCCTCCAACCCTGCCTCCAAAGAAGACAAGCTGATGTCCAGGACATAGTGTGGGATGGTTTCTTCTGATGAACTGGAGGTGTTACAAGATTTCACAGAAAACCTCCATCGCACAAGATCCCTTGTCTACAGGTGCCTCTGTTGTCATGCAAGCTGGATAAGCCCCCCCCTTTTTTTTGTCTCAAACACACAAAAGCCCTTGCTATTCCCTTATGGCAAAGCCATACCTCTCACTTGTTCATCCAACAGCAGGCAAGCCAATTTCTTCATTTGCTACTCACATTCCCCCAAGAAACAATGCTATGCTAGCACATAAAGAGACCACAGGTGAAAACAGACTTGGTGCAGAAGTTAGATCCCTCCTCAGCAGCTCCCTAAGGCATATATTCTGTACTTTCCCTGAAAAGGTTTAATTCTTGAGGATGGAGACCACTGATATAAGAAGGTATTTGGGAGGTGGCCCATGCCTTTCCTCTGCACTCCATAGACCTGAGGAAGTAAAAGACCTGACCATTGTAAAAGTATTAGTGACTCACTGTCTTGATATCTTTTCACCTGACTGACATTCCTCATCTCTCTTCTTTTTTTTCCCCTATTTTCCTCTAGCTTAAGAGTGGCTAGTGCTCCGGAGATGATTTTGAGCAGCCTTGTTTTGTTTAACAAGAAACTCAGCCTATCTAAGGTAAACTCTTCCAGCAGTTCCAGAGTAGGAGTGAATGCTTTCTGGCTGCTGTATATGGCTATGGAGTGTTCAAAAGCAAGTCTAAGGATAGGGTTTGCTAAGTTGTGACTGAAGAAACTGAAGTCTGCAGGGGAGAAACAGACTGGGGTCACCCCAGGATGGCCTGGCACAACATGGTGCTTGGAAAGAGACACCATGTTGTACTAGAGAGTGTATTAAAAGAGTCAAGTGCTGCTTTTTCAGTCTCTCACAACCAGTAGTTTAAATCACATGGCTCATCTTGTTTTGTCTTGTGCCTGTTAAACTGTCATAAGCATTCATTGGATGAAAATGTAAGTAGGTATGTAAGTCCTTAACACAGATCATCAAAGTACACATAAAAATTAGAATTCATTATTATTAGCTATTACATATATTATGGTAAAACATTGCACAGAATGAGGTCCTCTTTAAATGTATATTTTATGTCTAGATGAAAGTGCTAATCCTAAGAATGCTTAAGTCAACAAAACAAAGACAGAAGAAAGAAAGAGGGTTTGATCTCTTCTACAGGACTAGAAAGATTGATTATTCCTGCCTATAGAGAAAAACAGAGGACTCCTAATATCACCAAAGAAAGCATTTGAGGGAAAGGAGACACATGCCAATTGCCCAGGTGCCAATATACTGTCTTATCCATTGAGACAATACTTGCAAGCTTTCATATCTTTCACTACCAGATAGTATATCATTTCATTGGAAACTAAGACATCCTTGACAACAATGATGTCTTTCTTTGTGGAAAGAGAAAGGAGTCGCTCTCTGTTTGTCCTGCTTCTACCATGAAACAAAGAATGCTATTGCTGTGCCTCTGATAGACACCATCACTGTTTGGTGGACATGATTTTGCAGAGGAATGAAATGAAAAGTCATAAGCATCCCGCTGAACAGATCTGAAACAAAAAAACCCATGGACACACTCTTCAGAACTGAGACTCTCAAGGCAAGCCTTCAAAGCTACATTGTAGCAGTTTAACACTTCCACCTGGAGACTTCCAGGAGAGTCATTGCATTCTGTAGAGTTTGTTCTTTACATGCTGGTGGACTTGGCTGTAGTTCAGAGCAATTGCAGAGTCACTGCTAGCAGTCAATACAAAATCAGCCCTTGGAGAGCAGCCCCTTTCATCAGCCTGACCCTTTGATCTGCATTGCTCCTGTGTTACCCCTTTCCAGCTGGTCTTCATCACAGGTCAGACCCAGAGTTCACATCCTTCAACATGTCCTCACCTCAGCAGCCCTTAATTATTGTGTGTCCTAGCCAAAACATACACTTCTTGTGGATGAGGGAATATAAGAGCATAACTTTACCAACCTTTACGTAAAGTAAATAAAGATTTGGGATTTTTTCCCCTATTCCCAACTCAGTGCTGAGCTGCTTTGAATTTCTTTCACTTCCAGGTCTCCTGCTCAACATTTGAGATGTTTCAGCCCAGAGCTCCTGGCCCATGGACCTAGAGAGCAGCTGCTGACAGCCAGATGCTGAGTAATGACTGGATTTAGACTGCCCCACATGCTGGGCTGCATTCACCAAGACTCATCAAGACTCCTCACATAAGTATTTAAATTAACCTGGCTGCAAATCAGAAACAAATCTTTCATGGATCCAGACCCTCTATAAAAGCACTCACTTACCTGGTCTATTGATCCCTCTGATCATCTGGTTAAAGGTTAGGGCACTTTCATGCAGGAATTGCTGCTGTGCTCCAGACAATTTACCAGAAGAGAAGGAGGGATGTTACATCCTTACACGGATCCCTGATGCCGACTGTCCATGTAGTGGCCTCAGATATGTTTGTCATGTTTTATGTTTGGTACCTTGTGACGTAGTTTACAGGTTCTGGCTAGGATGAAGTTAGTTTTCTCCATCTGTCATAGTGCTATGTTTTGGATCTGTGACAAAAACAGGGTTAGGGTTAGGATTTGGAGAGCAATAATCCTACAGTTCCAGGGACACTTTTGTTCCCTGCACAGTTTTCTCATCTGGGCCACAGCCCAGTGTTGGGGTTGAGAGCCACAAAGCTTACAGCTCCAGGGACACTGTTGAAGTAGAAGGCATGCCAGAGGGAGCATGGCACTGCACTAACATTGCTCTGTCCATGCTATTCTTGGGTGTAGTCCTATCAACCCTTCAAGAATGCTGCATTTCTATGTAAGTCAACCTCTCTCAAGCACACTGCTATGGATAAAACTGAACTGTGTATCTGCAGGATTTACCTCAGGCAGGATTTACCCCCAAGGTAGCAGAGGTACTTACAGCAAGTCAGTGCAGTTATCTCAAATACTTTCCACTCACTGTAGAGTAAATGCAAATGGACAGTTACCAGGAGAATGGTGACATGCAGTAATGGATTCATGTGGTTCTAGCACCTTCACCACCATGTACCTGCATCCCACTTCCCTGGGCACCACCGACCAGCTATGGACAATAATTGCTTGTTTTGAAGGTAGGGAGTAGGTAATGAAGGAAGTTTCTAGGAATATGTTGGAATCCTTTTGGGAAGTGAGTCTTTATAAGAAAATGAAGAAAGGCACAGTGTGTCTGCTAGGCAGGTGTGGATACTGCAGCAGATGTGGAGTTGGATTTCCTCAGGGATCAGATTTTATCAGGACAATATAAAAAATTATTTTCTAAAGAATAGTTTACAACTTCAGCTTCTATTTCAGGAGCTCTGCATTGTCTAAGCCAACTTTGCCTCCTTTACCACCCTGCTTGTTATAGGTGCTTTTGTTAGGAGATCCTTTGAACTCAGGAACAGCCCTTAACTATAGGTCTAGTTCTTTCTTATGTAAACCTTCAACTGGAACATAGTGAGAAGTTAAATACTGACACGAAGTCCTATATCTAAGAGAAAGAAATCTGCCAAAGATCATGCATGTAGCAAAGATTCATCTGTATATACTTTCTAGATTAGACATCTGAGCAAAACCTTTATTCACAGTGTTGAACACCACAAGTACTATTATTACATCCGGACAGTGCAGAAAGTTCACAAGTATGTCCAATCACTTTTTCAGGTGAGTTTTGATGTTATTGCAGTATTGACAGTGAGTTGGGTTAAATGCATTAAGTGCATCTACCTGCTCTGAAGAAAGATGGTCCATAGATGACTTCTTTGCAAGGGAGTACATGGGGACTGCATATGATGTAAAACTCACTTTTATGTGACTTTCAGGAGGCAGATGTTTTTATGCAACAGTAGCAGGGGTTTTAGCAGTTTCATATTGTTACTGTTTATTTTAAAAGTTACATATTGATAGATTTGGCAGATTCTGCCATAGAAACACTCCTGCTATCACTTCCTGTATGCTGCTCACAGCATGCAGAGCCTGAATGACTGCAGTCTTTCTCCACAGACTAGATACAGGAGCCATTCCAGGGATAACTGTAATCTAAAGAACTGAGCACTGCCATTGCTGAGACAGGTTGAAGTTATAACCATCACTTGCTGCTGAGCAATTCAGAAATAGGATTTTCTTGCCTTTTTTAGCCCTCTCTTTTGTAGGCTGCAAGACGTGTGCTTTGGCATTCTCTCTGAGGAGCTGCATGCAGTCTTTCCTACATGTGTATCAGGGACCATTAGCATTAGACCTGTGCATTCAAATTGCTTACGTATCCTTGCATCTTACAGTGCATGAAGAGTTGATCATAAAAGCAAAGATAGTGAAAGATACCATACATAAAATAAATACTTCAGGCCATTTTTAGCTTGCTTATAGGTGTCAAGGACTGTTTTCAGCTACAGTAAGGGGGGAGAAAAGCAGAAATAAGTTATACTGTCATTTACTGTGAACCTTCCCCTGTCTTCCCCGAAAATATTTGGTCTTGAACAGTGTGTACTGCTCTTCCCATTAGTGTGATAGACTGAATCACAGTATCATGGGATACTTCAGGTTGGAAGGGTGCTTGGGATGTCTCTAGACCAAGCCCCTGCTCAAAGCATAATCAGCCCAGATTGCTAAAGGGTTTCTCCTGTCTGGAAACATCTCAGCTTTGGCCATAAAATACAAATCCCTCCTTGCTATCCTGTTTTTTTCTTCACTAAGTTTCGTTACAGCTAGAACTAGTGTGACCCCCCATCTTGCCCCTTTTGTGGTCATATTTCAAAGATTAAATTGTAAGCTTTTTTCCCAAGAAGTTCATTGTAAACTGTAACAACATTGTCATGTTGATGAATAGGTCTCATTTCAAAAACATACGTGTGTAACCACTTGATGTGAATGATTCCCCACTAACTCACAGTGCAATAGATCTAAAATTAATTTAAATGTGCTTGAAATCAGACCAGCATTTAGAAATTTTGCTGCACTGGGGTCCAAATTGTTCTGAAACAGAATGGAAAACCAAAGGAAGAAAGACATCAAAACCAAACAGACTGCAGACATTCAGCTGACTCTTTTGTTCACTATTTGCATTGTTTGAAAGACAACTGTGAAGCATCTCGCTTATCCACAAGGCTCCCATCAGGCTGTTTACCAGTAAAATCTGAAAGGCTGTTTGGAGTCCACGTGATTTCTAGTACTTTGAGCAGGTTGGTTTTGTTTCCTTGTTCAGACATGTTCTAGTCCAAAGATATTGTGTGTAGAAACTGTCAGGTCATGAATAAAAGATAAAAAGCTCGCTATTTTTTAACCAGTTTCATTGGACTGGTTCAGAGGTTGGTTCAAACGGCAGAGATACAATCAGCAGACAGGAGACTTCCATGACGGTTTTACAATCATACTGAAAATTTAAAAATAAGTGTTTAATGACTTGGTTGAATATCAAAAGCATTGCATACTTATGCAGCACACACAGAGCAGGGTCTAGCACATAACTGTAGACCTGGGCTTTCGGGACGAGCGGAGCCTAGGAGCTGGGCGCGTTGGTGGAGGAGAAACCTGTTGCCCCGGGCGATGCCAGCCTCTGCCCACGCTGCCGGCACTTTCTGCACACCAACATCGGGGGGCCGGGGTCCCCGGTGCCGCCGGCCGCACCCCGCTCCC
>WEIV01007276.1:120799-193127 GCA_013390005.1 Calyptomena viridis
TGTGCTGTGTCACCGTGCGCGGAGGGCGGGGGTGTCGCGGACGTGGCCACCCGCTCTCTGTGCCCCGTGCAGGTGCTGTCCCGCCTCGGGGTGGGTCCCGGCTGGCGCTTCGTGGATGTGCTGGGCTTCGAAGACGAGGCGCTGCGCGCCGTGCCGACCCCGGCCTGCGCGCTGCTGCTGCTGTTCCCGCTCACGGAGCAGGTGGGTGTCCCGTCCCGCGCGGGGCGTGGCTGACGGTAGGTGGCACTGGCTACTGTCAGAAGCGTGTCGGTGTCATCTGCCCAAGCATCAGATGGTTGGGCATGGATGGGGCTTGCACAGGGGTTATAGGTGGCAGGTGTCGTGCTTGGCCTCAGACTCCAAATAGTCTGAAAGTAAAATAAACTAAGCAACAAAACAATGCCTTTTATTCTATTCTGATACCCCTGTGAGACTTTGCTTTGTATACCAGACTGAGAAAAATCATGGCCAATCTTGAACATGAGGAATTCCATTACTGTGCTGACTCATTGGATCTGGAGAGGCCTAAGTTACTGTATGATTAATATATTCAGTCCACTTGATGCTAAGGAAGTGAATGAAGAGATAGGCTTTGAAATAATAAAGTATATTTAACAGGTTCTTTAAATGAAGGATTCTAGTCTTTCAGTAGTGATGGATTTTACAGTTGTTTATGCATTGTTCTGATGTCAAGGGGCTCATGAAGGGAAGTAACCTAAAGGTTCAAAGGCAAATTTATTGTAGGGACATGCCGAGTAGTCTTGCTTAATGGACCAAAGCAGTTGAGGGAAGATATAGGAGCCTAACCATTATATGGTTTCCCACCCCAAGCTATTTCCAGTATACAGAACAGATGGAGGGCTAAGAACAGCGCCTTTGGATATGACTGAGTCATGCAGGTAGTCCATTATGTGTTGGCCTGAATCCAGTTTAGACATGTGGTAGATTACTGGACCTGTGCCACAAAGATGACTTTCTGGGTAAATCTTAGTCCAGTTCTAGTATTGATACTCCTGCATAGCTTACCTGACCAGTAGTTTGCACAATGAAAAGATAGGACTGTAATGAAATGCTTAAAACAGTTACATGTTTACAGCATGAGAACTTCAGGAAGCAACAGACTGAGAAAATAAAAGATCAAGAAATCAGTTCCAAGGTGTATTTCCTGAAGCAGACTGTCAGTAACTCCTGTGGGACAATTGGTCTGATACATGCAGTCGCTAATAACAGAGACAAACTGAAGCTTGGTGAGTATGAATGTGCTGAAGTGCTTGAGTTTCTGTTTTTATGACAGAAGGTTGAGTGCATACAGGCTATTGGGAGACACATGGGGCTTTAATGCAAGCCAAGTTAAGGCATGCTGTACTGCTTCAGTTGGTAAGTGGGTCGTTCAGCTCTTGGAGGGGGGCATGTGAACTTGCCTTTGACTTTTGTTTGGTAGCTGCAGAACTGTTGTCTTGATGAGCAATGCAAGAGGAAAAGGGAACATAGTAGGACTGACTAAAGTCTGTAATTAGGAAGTACTGTGTTCAGAAGTAGTTATTGACATTGGTCTTGGTGTCAACTGAAGAGATGGAGTTCTGCATGCCACCTATGTCTAATAAGAATAGATGTGCTCAGAGTAGCCTGTAAATCAGTCTAAAATATGTTTTCTTTTTGTTGGATAAGCCTTATACATGATAAGGATCTGTAAGTAGACATTTCCTACTGAGGTAATAGTTTTGAGGGTTTTCTTCCTATAGAAAAGGATCATTTTGTTGTTCAAAGACTAAAGATCTGCAAAATACAACTATCATTATTCTGAGAGAACTTGAATGCTTTGTGTGGTGTGGGAAAACACATATAGAAGGTGTAGTGAGTATATGAGCATAGTTCTGCTTTGCTCTTGTAAGGATTTTCTGAAATAATACACTTTTGATGAGTGAAGCAATGATGTAGCACATCTTTCATGGAAGACCAGAACTCGGTGCATCTTTGTGCTGCACTACTAAATCATGTACTGAAAAACCAAAGTGAGCCTGTCATGATCAAGTGCTGCCTTCATTTGAAGGCAGTGAGACAATTTCATCTACCTGTATTCTGTTAGTTGATTCTTATGTGTCCTTACAGCTGGCATCTTTCTTGAATTTCTTCAAAACATGACCGAACACTTCTGCCAAATGTGTAGTGGGTAAATTGATAAAGCTACATCCCATTTGAAAATGACTTTCAATACAACCATCCAGAGTACCCTGAAGTGCTACACTTCTGCTGTTTGTGTAGATTACTAATAGCTTTTGGATAAATAGCTTACTTCAAGTGGTAGTTATAATGTACTTATGTAGGAGATCTTTACAGGCTGAATGCAATGACTTGCAGTTGGTGCAACAAGCATTGATTACTGTGGACTGTGCCTGAACTGTAACTGATGTTTTCCCCATACTGAATAAAGTCTTTGCTCATCTTGTGCAGATGAGGGGTCTGCCCTGAAGAAGTTTCTTGATGAAACAGCTGACTTGTCTCCTGAAGAGAGAGCTAAGCATTTTGCAAATAATAAGGTATATGAACTATGCAAGCAGCTGACAGCTATCGGCACTTAAGGATGTAATAACCTGTATCTGCTTTCTCTTAAGGCTATACAAGAAGTCCACAATTCAGTTGCACAAGAAGGACAATGTCGGGTAAGATGTGAATATGTAAAATCTTGGGGAAAGGGGTTAGTGAAGGTGGTAAAGCAATACAGCTTTTTTGTCTGTCAGCTGTTAAAGTTCATGAGAACAGAGAAATGAGTGACTCATGGGTGAATACTTGACTAATGCACATGACTGTGCATTAGGGTTTGTGGTGCTTGACCTCTCGGAGGTCTTGCCACAGACCTCTTCAGCTGTACTTGAGTTTTTGGACCTTTGCTGCTGCCTTGTTGATGTCTCCTCTGTTTTGTAGTCACAAGTAGGGTTTGCAGTACTAGCTTCAATCTAACTAATGTATCTAATTGTATCTCCAAATGTATGTAATGGTATCTTCTAAGGTTGAGGACAACAGTGTGAACTTCCACTTCATCCTGTTTGTCAATGTGGATGGACACCTGTATGAACTGGGTAAGGTCCTGCGAACCGTGTGGTTGGACTGGGCCTACTTCAGACTGCACAGCAGCACGGGTGGTTTGGGCGAGATACTTGGTGCCTGTTAAGCTGTTTGCTGAGGCTCTCAAAGCCTCACAATTTGCACCTTCACTTGAAGATCTTATCTGATGGTGGGTTGCACGGAAGGCTTGTGTATGAAAGCATGTCTTTGCCAGTAGAGCTAAGAATACTCAGTCCCCATTTTGGACTGTGTTTTGACAATTTGTTCTGACTTCCTAAGTATCCTCACAGGTGTACTTGTTTGGGCCCACTATGCTAATTCAGAAGTATTAATTATACTGACTGATAGGGCTTTTTTTACAGATGGCCGTATGCCATTTCCTGTAAACCATGGCACGAGCTCAGATGACTTGCTGTTGAAGGTAAGACTTCTCTCTTGCTGCTTGTTTCCCTGAAAGCAAAGCTTATAAAAGGGTGAGAAGTGTGCATTTGGTATTTAGTGACTGTATGTACTTGCTGTACAAGTCAGAGCTTCTTAAATTACCAAATTTATACTAAGGGTATTGTCCCCTAGAGCTAGAAAACCTCTTAAGTGTATTTATTAGCTGGTACTATAAGACTTGGTAACTTAGTTGGTGGGACTCAGAGAGGAACTGCAAAGACTTGCTCTCTATAATGAGTGTGTTCTCTTAAACTCAAGACCTGTGTTTTTTTATCCCCAAGGATTCTGCTAAGATCTGCAGACAATTCACAGAACGTGAAAAAGGAGAAGTTCGTTTTTCTGCAGTGGCTTTCTGCAAGTCTGCCTGAGACTCTGAAGAGATGCAAGGAAAGCAGTCTAATAGCACACTAGTAAATGCAGTTTCAACTCCAGTGCTTCAGTACTTGTTAAACACAGCTGTTCTGGTAACTTATTTCCACCTTTTGCTATACACAGGAGCAACATCAGCTGAGCTTATGCTAAAGGATGAGCTCAAGTTTTAATGTGAACAGTTTGGACACATCAGATATCTTTAGACTCTTTTTTCACGTGTTAAGTAGAAAATGCTTGACAGGGCTTGTTTGATCTGTGTCATGTTAATTGAGTTGTTGGTTGATATTTCCTTGTCCTTAATGAGAATAAAATGTTCTGCTGGATACATGGGCTAAAGTGATCACTAACTTTCTCCAAAAGGAGTTGTGTGGCATAATCTGTAAACATTTTCAAAAGACCCTGAAAGCTCTCCTGTGAGCAAAAAGTTAATGTTGGTCTCAGGTTAGCAGGACAAACTCTTTCTAGTGCCTTGAAGGCCTTTGAGAATGGAGAGATGTACTAGTCTGTGTAATGGTTCAGTGCTGCATTACCCTTCTAGTAAAGCTCTTCCTAATGCCCAGTTTGAAACTCTTAAGCTGCAATTTGTCATGCTGAATGCATTTACTTTTAGAAGGCTAAGGTGTGATAAATGAACACTCAGATATCACCTTAATGTGGTCTATATCAGTGCTACAAGCAACAGAATGCTAACAATGAGTTAGTTGGTGTGTTTTCTTATAGGCAACAATTTTAGAACATGTATTCTCCCTCCCTGTAGCTAGAACAAATCTCTTGGCTAACACAGAACACAATCCTTGGCTAAAAAGGAGAAACTTGCACTACACAAATTTCTAATAGTAGGATGAAATTTTGGGTTCAAGGGAAAGATTTGATCTTTATTACATAGTCACTGGACTCAACTGTGACCTGTGGAAACTGTTTTTACCCAAGTCTAGTTTCTTTTTGCTGCTGTTGCAGCTCCTTGGTACTTCAGGTAACTGTAAGAAGGGATAAAACACTCTTCAACCTGGGCCTTAATTCTAATGCATGAGGTCCCAGTCTGTCCCTGCCAGCCATGTTGTGTGATGCTAGATAACACAGCCTTAGATAGCTGCTGCTGCTTTGTATGCTGCAAGCTGTTCCGGCTTCCAGGCTTTTTTGAAGGGTAAATAAAGCTGTGTGTGGGCTGAAGTTTTTTTTGTATTAGGCCTTGTTACTGTTACAACACATTTTAATTCAAAGTCTAAGGATGTGCTCAAACTCGGAGTACTTCAATTGTGAACATTAGTGTCTTTTGGTTCGTTAGCAGGGAGGTGAAAGCTGTGGTTGAGAAAAGGTCTTTTACATGTAATTGTTCTCTACAAGACCATCTTATTCTGCCTGTTAGTGGAAGTTGTTGTTGGGTGGAAGGAAGCCTCCTGGGGCATCTCTGCTGCAGCCTCCTGCTCCAGCGCAGACTCAGAGCCTGTGGCTCAGGCTGCTTAGCAACAAAACCTTCAAGAGATGAAATGCAAGTGGCATAAGCACAGGAGAGTGGAAAGAGTGATATAAAACAGGTACAGGAGGAGAAGGGGCATGAGAGCAGAGCCCAGTGAGCTGTATGCTATGCCTGTGGCAGTGTGCTTTACTGCCACAGAGGACCCTTTCCTTGCCCCTAAGACCATTATGAGGGTACCTGCTGTAATTTTGTGTGTGTGTGTAGAGTTATACAGGTGGTCAGTCAATGCTGAAGCAACCTGAAAATGCCTTTGAGATAGTACTGTATTTACAGTGTTTGCAGCAGTCAAATATTTTTGGGTTCAGTTATTTCTTTTTGTTTTAATTAGCAATATAAACTGTGCTACAGAAATTATTTTAGTGTTTCATAAACTTTTTTTCCCTCCTGCTCAAGCTTTTGAATTAAGAATCTGAGTTAAGATTCTGAGTTAATCTACTAAAAGGCAACATTTCAATAATTTTGGCCTCTTGATAAAACAGGAAAAGAGTTGTGACAATTTTCTTATTTTCTTACATTCTGGTCCAAGGTACAGTTTCAAAGGATAAAAATAAAGAGAAAACTAAGGTATTAATCTTAGCCATCCATTTGTATAATATCATTAGCAAGGCTGTTTTCCCCTACAGAAATGACTGCCAGGGCCTGGCAAACAGCTGGGCCTTACTTTAAAACCCACTGGGCTCTAGAAAGAGGCAGATCAGTTACTGGGCTTGTCGCAGATCTTGGGATTTGGGATAGAGTTGCGTTAGATGGAGATCTCAAACAATGAATGAGGATCTGTAAGCTGAAGAGATGGAAGATTTTGTGATATTAACTGTGCAACTATTCCAAATGTGTTACTGCAATCACAAGACAAGTTACAGTGTATGGAAGCATGTATGTGGCAATTTTAAATGATATTGAATAAGTCATAAACAGAAAACAAGATATTTTAAAGTCATGTCAGATGTATAATCTCAAAATAAATGAGGGATTTGCGTATTTTCTAGCTAATTTTACCCACTTGCCAGTTTTTAATTTTAATTTTTGACCATTGTTTTAAATTTTGACCATTCTACCACACTTTGGTGGAAGTGTTTGGGCTAGTGTGAGAAACTTGACTATTATAGTAATTATTGGCTGTTATGGGTTGACTCCGGCTAAAATGCCGAGAGCCCACACATAGATCTAAAAGTTCTCAGAGAAGGAAAAAAAATTTGACTTGTGATAAGGATTACAAGCAACTGTGTATTAACTATTTCATAAGCAAAACAGGCTCTAACTTAGAATATTAACTACTACTACTAAAATCAGAACTTAAGAGTTTAAGAGTGGGAAGTTTGATAGATGTTACAGACACCTTTCTCCCCCCAGCCCTCCCTTTTAAGATCCTTCACCTTCCCCCAACAGCATGGGAAGGCAGGTGTGTGTGTGTGGGGGGGGTTACAGTCAGAGGGTTTTCTTTGCTGCTGTTCAGAAGAGTGAGAGTCCCACCCCAGCTTTCCTCATGGGGTGTTCTCCACAGAAACAGTCTGTTGCAAACTGCTTCTTAGCGGATTTGTTACTAACAACAATTTTTCCAGGTATTGTTGTCACATAAGTCACTTTACCATAGGTGCATTCACGTGCCAGTTGCTCAGCTNAGGGGGAAGGGAGAAGTCAATTTTATAAAGGTGGAGTACTGCCCTGTCCCGCACCCCAGCTCATTGGAGCTTTCTTGGTTACATACTATCTGGAGTGTGCTCATTTTGTTTCTTGTCTATTTGTTTCCTCCTCTTTGTTCTTAAATCTGTAATTCCGTATGGAACTGTTAACTTTCACTGATTTTTCTGTGCATCCTTCTTAGGTAAATTAGTTATTTTGACACTCTCTACTTCTCCTCTAAAGCCCTACATGTTTTTCCTGAATTTACCCCTGAATTTTCCCTGTGACAGTTGTTGAGACAGGCAGGAGCTTTTTAAGCGTGTCCTGTGTTTTATGCCTGCTCTGAAAGAAACCTACAACTGGCTTTTGACACTGTTGCTCTTCAGTGCTCTTCAGATTCTATTCAGTCTTGAGAAAATTATTAAATTTGAATTAGCAGGTTCCTGCCCTTTCTATGCGCCTTTCTGGAGATGTACTTTTAACAGTTAATATATAGAACTATCCTTGGAAATATGTAAGAATCTCAGGTGTGTTTCAGGCTTATCTGTTTAGACCTGCACAATTTAGAACTGTATCTGTTGACTCTGTGCAGTCTATCATTTTTGTAGCAGTTTTCTTCCCTGCTCTGTTGAAAGCTGTAGTCAACTTATTCTGTAGGTGGCAGCATTGGGAAACTTTGAGCAAAAAGTCTAATTTAGGAACCACAAATGGTAGAACAGATCCAGAGGCAATCTCATTTTTTACATCCACAGTTAATCGGGCTTTCAGTGGGACCACTCACATGCTTAAGCACACTTCTGATTTCAGACCCAAATAGCCAATCCTTATTTTAGTCAAAGTTTAGGTATAGTATAACATCCACAGCCTCTTACATATTTGAGTAGCCTTTGGCTTAGATATGCAGTTTGCTTGCAGCTGGTACAGCACCACACCACCTCTGTGTCTAGTATAAACTGCTGTACAATATATGTGCTACTATTTCCATGCTAAATAGAATACTTTTTTGGTAGAGTGAGGAAAGGATGTGTGGGACTAACTCCAACAGCATCCTGCTTTTTATGTACATACCAGTTTATCAATCCCTAAAAATTTAAGATGGAGAAGTATCTAGCTGAATATGAACTATCCACACTAGTATCCTCTGCCTATGATGCAAAGGCAGTGGGGAGCTCTAGGGGCTAGTGCTGGACGTTGGGAGGAAATGAGACTGCAATAGATCTTGTAGTCACAGGATCTCTCTCCTGGTGCTGCCAACGGCCAGGAGGAGGCTGATGACAGGGCTTTAGCTCAATGAGACTGTGGACCAAATGGGAACAAACTGGTGAAAATGCAGCCAGAAATGGAGTAACAGCATTTAAGTTCCTTTTGTGACCAAAGGAATTAAAATATCACGTTGTAATTTTTAAATTCTTGCACAGGATGATATTAAGTTACAAGAAGTGGTTGACATTCCAAATGCTTTGAACTGAAGGGACCTCAGTAGATGAGAGGATGAGTCTGGAAGGAACCTCACAGAGTTCAATGTGGTGAAGTATGAGAGCCTGGCGTCTGGCTGGAGCCACCACATGTCCAGGAGGTGATGGGCTGAGTTTCAGCTTTGTTGCAACCTGGGGATTATGACAGGTACCAAATTGAATATAAGCTCATATGTTGAGTGCTCTCCTTGTGAATAAGGTGAATTGCATACAATGCTGGGAGTTACATTGGGAGGAGGAGCAAGACCAGCATATGGAGGGAAGTTATTATCCATTATTATTTGGCACTGGTGAGGCTGCACCTAATAGCAGTTCAGTTCTGGGTCTCCCCATGTAGTCCAAGAAGGATATGGAGGAATTTGAAGAGCGTCCAGCAGCAGGCTCCAGAAGCTGTGAGCATGTGGTCTACAAGGAGATACCAGTGGAGCTGGATGTTTGTAGTCTGGCATGGAGGAGATTAAGGCAGGATCTAATTGTAGTCTACAACTACTTCAAGGGCAATTGCAAAATGACAAAGCTATACTATTTCTTGGTAGTAGGCGATGGTATATTAAAGGACAGGAACTGTAAATTGCAGCTTGGAAGGTTCAATTCAGGACATTTGGAAACTAGGAGAGTACTTCTTCACAGAAAGGTGATATACTGGAACAAGTCACCAGAGAAATGGGAGCATCTCCATCCTTAGACATTTGTAAGGGACCAGAATTTAACAACCAGCTTTTGTTAAGCTACCTGAGGTTATCTAGTACAGTAAGAAAAATTAGAGCAGTGATCAGTGTTGCTCCAGCCTTGGGAGCTGAGTGCTGTGCTCCTTGACAAGAAGATAATGATGAGTCTCCTCTCTTGTGCCTTGCATGAAGGAGTCATTCCCTGCAGCAAGAGCTGGAGGCTGATGCTGCTGACTGCTGCTTTTATTCCCAGGTTGGGGTGGAAGGACAAGAATGGCTGCAGAAACAGCAGCTGATGCATCTAGGAGGAGGCACTGGTTTTGTCAGTGATGGGATGGTTGTCACTTCATAGAGAGTTGGGGAAATCAGAGGCCTATGGAAGATCTGACGGAGCTCTTCCACAGTCAGTGAATCAGAAACTGGAAGAGTCCTCCCTGAGGATGCGTGTAACATCCATACGGGTACCCTAGTGAGTACCTGAGAACAGTGAGTGATAGAGAAAATGGAAAAAGGAAAGAAGTCCTGCATGTTTTTCGATCATCATCTTTTTAGCAGTACCATGAACAATGTAAGACTGTTCAGTGGAAGCTTCCCAACCCCTTAAAGAATTGTGCATCAAAAATGTAGCACTAGATGAAGGTCAACACACAAGTTGTGAGCTACATAGAACTGATTTGAAACTTTTTTTATACTTTTTGCTTAGATGAGTTTCAGATATGGTTAGATGATATTGCAAGGCCTGCAGGAAGATATAGAAAGAGAGATCTGCATGATATTAGAGGAGCAAGACTGGGCAAAGGTATTTCAGTTAGTTTAGTGTTTCAAGTAGGGTACCATAAAAAACAAAACAGTCAATTCCATTGCTTAAGAACACTCAATAAAATACTGAGAGGAGGTATTACTTACTGCACTGTAGCCAGACTGAATTGTATTTTCTTTTCAAGTCTTAATACGTATGCATGTTAACATCTTAGCAGAACAGCTTCTACTCCTAATGTGCAGAATGGGAGAAGTGCAGCTTTACTATCCCCATGTTGCAAGTAAGGAACTGAGATGTAGGTTCCCTGATATGCCTAGGGTGATGCTTGAAACTGATGGCAGAGTTGGAATTAAAACTAACTTCATAACTACATATGCGCTGTGGGTTTTCTGGGTTGTTGGTTGGTTGGGGGGGGGTTTATGGTAGTTTTTGATTGTTTTGGGCTTTTTGCAGGCAGAGTTTTTGTATTTACTCTACTTTGGCTTTCAGCTTGAGTTAATACATCCTTTCTCCTAGCCTGGGTAATTAGCTGAAGCTCAGTGCTAACTTGGAGAACAGTCAGGTGAACTCATGTCTGTCTGCAAAAAGGGTCTGTATTGACATATAGTCCCCAGAGTCCCCTTCTTAATGCCTGAAGATATTTTTCCAGTAGACTTATATTGTGTCAACATTCAAGAAATGCTGCTTTCTCCTTCTTTTTCCCCTTTCCATCCCACAAGTATGTTTAGCAACACTAGGAAGTTGAGGATTATGACTAAATCTAGATTGCAGATGGTTAAAGGAAAAAGAATGGTTGTAGCATTCAGGCTTTCTGACATACAGAAGGAGTCAGGTGACAAGACTGTGGCCATGCTCCTGATGATTTTATAAAGTAGTTTGAAGAAGTATTCATGAAGAAACAAGATGGTTCAGAAAATAATAGACTTGACTAGGTCAGGGGAGACCTTATTGCTCTCTACAACTGCCTGAAAGGAGGCTGTAGCCAGGTGAGGGTCAGTCTCTTCTCCCATGCAACCAATGATAGAACAAGAGGACACAGTCTTAAGCTGCAACAGGGGAAGTTTAGGCTGGACATTAGGAAAAAATTCTTCACAGAAAGAGTGATTTGCCATTGGAATGGGCTCCTCCCCGGGGAGGTGGTGGAGTCACCATCCCTGGAAGTGTTTAAAAAAAGACTGGATGTGGCACTTAGTGCCATGGTTTAGTTGATGAGGTGGTGTTTGGTCATAGGTTGGACTTGATGATCTCAAAGGTCTTTTCCAACTTAACTAATTCCATGTGATACTTTCTCTAACTGTGTGATACTTTCTTTCTCCTTTCACTGACCAATGGCCCTGAAGGTCAACTCATGTCAATAAAAAACATATTCCTCAGGATCAATTCTTACTGAACAATGTGAAAGAAGAGGCTAGATAACTGGGTGGTTCATTTTTCCGTACGTCAGAAAGTGGCTGTTGTGAGGTTTTTGATGTAGCCCAATGCTGTACATACACAGTTTGGGACTTGGTCTTCAATTTTCATGACCCTCTGAGAACACGTCATAAAGTAATCCGTGCTACATTTTAGAAATGACAACAAATATCAGTGACAACAAACTTTCCTGTAAAACATCATGCAAATCTTTTATCTAAGATGGCAAAATCCTCTGTTTGATTTGAATCAGTCTGATGCATGTTTATGGCTATGAGGGTTTAGGGAAGTTGTTCCTCTTGCAGAAAGTGCAATGTTTCAGGGCAACAAGAAACTGCTGGTTAAGCAGATGAGGATCTTGTACAACATGCTTTACAAAATTTGCTTCATTTCTACTGCCTGTATGCTGCAGCTGCTGCAGGAATCCATGTCTGTCAGATGATGGACTTTAATCTTTTGCTCAGCTGCAGTGTGGATGTGTATAGCTCACGACTCACTCCTGAGGCTTGTAATAGGGGAGAGTCCCAAGAGAGCTGGTACTGCTGGCTGTCTTCCTGCAGGGAATATGCTTGTGTTGTAATGCTGAGAACCACACCTTCATTGACAGACTGAAAAAATTGGGAAGAAATTAGCTTAAAATCTCTTTGATTTTCAAAACTTGAGATATTTCTCCTGCCAGCCTCAAACAATATGCAAGTGAGGGTTTTTTATCTTATAATTTAGGAAGCATTTTTGAAACGAAAATCCACAAATGTACTTGAGTCCCTGTGAGGTGCAATGAAAAGGAAAGAAATACCGCTGCTCAAAAAAATGAAACGTTAGCTGCACAGCAACATTGGTTTTGTTCCTGACCCATTTGATACATGCATGTCAGGAACTGACCATTGGATTCAGTGAGGCAGCAAAAAGTTCTCTGCTCAGATATGCTAGCTAAATTCAGCTCCTGGGCTGAACAGGAAAACTTACTTTTATTTTCTGTGTCCTGCTTGGGATCTGGTTTTGCAGAGCACATCAGCTTATGGTTAGTCCATGATTTTAACTAAAATCAAGCCTTCAGTTAGGCTCAAACACATGGTTGAGGTTATGTATAGGCTGAAGTGATTTCCTTAGTCAGACACTTGATAATATTTCCACATCTGCTTAGACTCAGAGCCTGAACCCATCACATTAGGAGGGCAAAAGTCCATTTGCTTTTAAGCGGAAACCCCTTACTTGGTATTTTTCACTCTGGACTGCACAGAGAATTAGTACACTGCCAATCCTTCTTACAAAATTATACCAATTCTACTACATTAAGTAGGACAGCTTTCCTTAGAATGATTAAACTTTTCCAAGATTTCATATCCTCAGTCATCAGACTCCATTTACCACAGGAAATTACAGTTAAGCTGTGTGAAGACTTTCCCTGACTTAAATCCAATGTTTATAAATTATAACCAGGCAGAAAACGTGAATCTCAACAATGTAACTATAGTCTGAAGTGTACACATTCACAAGTTCAACTTCTTTCCCAAATATTTTTTACCGAAGCAGTAACATGAGTTTGTATAAATAAAGTATACATTTTTAGCATATTTGCACACTGCAATATAATAGATAACATTTGTGTGTATTAGGAGAGTGCAGACCTGTGTGGGCTGTCTGTGCCTTCATTCTCAGACAGGAGATTTTTGGACTTTTCAAACAGTGACCACCAACAGAGCAACTTCCTTCTGTTTGGGGTTTTCTTGGTGTTTGGTGTTTTGTTGTTGTTTTTTGGGTATTTTTTCCCATAAGAGTGCTGCTGGAAAGCTTCTGAAGGAAAAAGCTCTATAAAGGTTCTTAAGAAATAAAACAATAGCGTTGGATATGCTTTATCCAGTCCCACATTATTCTTCATGTCTATGGCAAGATCTCAATATTTGTTCTTTCAGTACTTTAAGCAGTCAGGCCAAGGTATACTTGTTATTATATCCATGTAATAACCTCATGCATACAATATAGACCAACCTATTTCTATTGAAGAAAAGGCTCTTTGCAGAGAAAAGAGAATATCTACCAACACTGAGGGCCAGGACCAGTCACGCACTTTATCTTTAGATTTTTCTTGTGCTTTTCTGAACAAATCACTGATTGGACCCAGATTGTGTATTTTCTCTTACAAATATAACAAATTATCCGCATTGTGTAAAATATGCAGCATCCAACATGTATCCTCATTCCATATATGTATGTCTATCTATCTATCTATCTATCCATATATATCTCAATCATTATAATATGGATCATCATCATAATATATAGAATTATTTACAAAACTTTCAGGCTAAATAATGCCATAAAATGTAAATGCATCCTGCATGGTACTTCTTTAATATGCTTGAGGCAGCACTACTGCTCACAAGCATATTCATTTGTAAGAGGGTAAGGAACAAAAATAAGATCAATTATTGCATTGAATTTAGGGAAAATTCATCATACCCTGATTACAGGAATCCACTATGTTTTAAATTCTAGGGTTTGTATTTCTGGGATTTAAATTAGGCTCTTAATACCTAACTTTGTGCAAAGAAACTGGCTTTAAATACCATAGAATCATCACAGAATTGCAGAATGGTTTGGGTTGGAAGGGTCATCTAGTTCCAACCCCGCTGCTGTGGGCAGGGATGCCTTCAACTAGACCAGGTTGCTCAAGGCTACATCCAACCTGGCCTTGAACACCTCCAGGGATGGGACATCCACAACTTCCCTGGGCAACCAGTTCCAGTGCCTCACCACCCTCACAGTAAACAAATTTTTCCTATTATCTAATCTAAAACTGCTCTCTTTCAATTTAAACCCATTCCTCCTTGTCCTGTCACTATATGCCCTTGTAAATAGTCTGCTCCATCTTTCCTGTAAGTTCCCTCCAGGTACTGGAAGGCTGCAATTAGGTCACCTGGAAGCATTCTCTTTTCCAAGGCTGAACAATTCCAATTCTCTCAGCCTTTCCTCATAGTAGAGGTGCTCCTTCCCTCTGATCAACTTGGTGGCCTCCTCTGGACTTGCTCCAACAGATTAATGTCCTTAACTATATTTTTTTTTTACTTTCCTTTACAAATGATTGCAAGCAACCCCCTCAGGTATCACCCTACAACACTGCCGAAGTCAATAAAATCAACAGTCACGAATTTGTGGAGTGAGGAGCATAAATTAGGGAACACCAATCCCAGGTTAATGTTTGGCCATGGCAGAATGAGTGGCCAGCACCTCAGGAACAGGACCTTGACTCTTTGTGGAACCAAAACCAGTCAAACCAGGTGTGATGCCCAGCATTTCCTTTTAGGACCAGTTTTAAGAAGGAAAATAGCTCCACTGTGCATCAATAAGTTCAGCTTAATTAAAAGTATTAGCACCCAGGAGAATTCTGGCCCATGACCTAGATAATGCAGAAGCAAACCATTGTGAGGCTGCATCTCTTTAGCAAATGTGGTACTGCAGTCAGCAGTCTGCAAAAACACTCATTTTCAAAGCAAGCTTTCAGTGAACCTTTCAGAATTACTTCTCTTTCAGGAGGGAAACAGATGCAGCAACTAGAAAGAGCTTTCAACACCTCTTTATTTATTTATATATATTCATTCTTAGCTGGGGCAAAATAAATGCTTGTGCATATTTTATTTGCAAATAAAACATAAACAGTGAAATACATAACAAAACAGAGGGGCACATGGTGCTACCGTCAAAGCTCTGCCCAGCATGTATAACTATCTGTAGGAAACATTTGCAAGTACTAATATGCATATTATTTGTAAGCTGTGAAAGGACACAAATCACTCATAATGTAGAAAAGTGCTCTGAAGCATGCCATTTCTTGTAGTGAATTTTAGTTGACCTTTCTGGTCATATAAAAAGGAAAAGACACTGAAAATTATCGGAATGAAATACTGGAAAAGGCTTCCCAAATTACAGCCAATGCATGCTTATGGTATTCAGACATACAACTGCAGTACAGCACACAGTACAGACAGCCAGGCCTCTCATTTCATGGTTCATTTCAAACTGTAGCTAATCTGAAAAATGTTCAGTGTCTGGAGTGGTCTTTTCATATAGAAATATACTGTATCCTAACATACAGATTTCATACTTGAATTGGCAATGAGTTTCACTTACATTTTGTGGCTCAGATGTGTTTGTTTTAGTACATCTCTAAGTGTGCTAGTCTGGGAAGCCTTCAGGGTGAGACACAACAGATGGACAGAAACAGCACAGGTCTGCATTTCTTTGAAGCAGCCACACAACATGAGCTATGCTGGAGCTTAACTAACATGTAATGATGAGGGGATTGTTTCCCAAAGTGGCCTTTGTCCTAAGATATCCTCTCTATTTCCACCGTATCTCAAAGGGTGACAGTTTCTCTCCATCATGCAAAAAAATACCTCTGCCCAAGAGACTCCACAGAGTTCTCATCTCAATGAGATCTAATGACTCATTATCATGCCCTTATTCTCATGGAGTATCATCTTACTCTGTGCTACTTTCTACAGCCTGGTGGGCATTTAGAAAAAGGAAGTATTCACTGAGATGACAGGCAAAGGAAAATGTCAGTGTTGAAAGAACTACAGATCTGTGTTTCTGGAATGGCGGCATATAGACTCTAATCTTAGCTAGTCATACTTTGATTTTAACAGTGACTTTTTTTACCTCCATGGATCTAAGATCATAAACATTAGTCCTGCTGAAAGATATATTTTAATTCCCCCTGCTCATTCAAAATATTTTCCCCAAACCTATGTCTAAGGCTTTTGGAAAGACATAGCATTTTCCATGAATACCAAATAAATGTTAAGAGTAGTTTTCAGTAGTGAAAGATTTTAACCATCTCTTTTAAAAATGTCTGTGAATTTTTGTCTTATGTTTTTTGTTTTCATCTTCTCAGATTTGTTTTGCAAGTAGTTTTTTGCCCAGTGCTGAAAATGGAAGCGTATTGCAATAGGTAGGCACAAGAAATTCAATTGCACAGTGAAACTGTTTTTTCCCATGGTCTGTCATCAAGAATCAGGGTCTGAATGAAGCAAGTTCAGGCAAGAAGACAGTATAAAAGTCATCCAGTTTCTTTAGGTAATAAACCCAACTTCTAAGCCAGCTGAAATTGGTGGCAAAATGTTCAGTGATGGTACGTGATACTGCATTAGATCCTGGGTCTTCTTTTACTCACCTAACCTACAGACTTTCAAGAGGCAGAAAGTCATTATTGTCCAAAGCAATGAGGATGCTAAGTGATAAGCCACAGTGCTGTGGCCAGCTGGTAGAAAAAAGCAGGAGGGTTGGATGGTCAGACCAGATCACTGAAGCCTTACAGTAAATGCCCTGCTCTGCCACCAGCCTTCTTGAGCAAACTGTTCAGAGCAAAGCCCTGCTCCCATATACTTTGTCACTCAGGGAAACTTCTGCCTTCACTTAGGCAGCATGATCACCTACAAAATCGATGGGAAGAACAAGGGTCTTATGGCTGGGGATCATAGAGCTGGAAAATAACAGAGTAGGACATTGCTTAAACCAGCTTGTGGCACGGGTTTAGCCCAAAAGGAGTTAAACACGTTGTGATGGTAAGGAGGTATTTATCTCTGCTTGATACTCTTACAGTGAATATTCTCCTAATGTTAGGAGAATGAGAAAAAAGGGATGTGACAGGCTGCCATGGGTTATGTCACTTCCCTGGTTAGGTATTTTATCCTGCTCTGCTGCCAAAACATACACTGAAGCCCTCTATGTTTAACTACTAAGCTACCTGGCACTTCATGGTGAATGTTTCTCTCTCTTTCTTCCTTCAGTGGCTCTCCACTTCATAAGCAATGCATAATCACTGGAACAGGGACTTGAATCTGACTCACACCAGTTTCTAACTCCTCATCACGAAGGCAACATCTCTCCTTGGTTTAATGTATATCCAGTTTCTTTAGGCAAAAAAATTTCAGAGAGCTGTACAACTCACTGTAAAATGTAACAGTCTGCTGGTGATATCCAGCTCCTAAAATACAGAAGCATCAGCTGCAGAAACAATAGGAAGCTGAAGGCAGACCCCTGACCTCCCAGTCAGAGTCTTTCCCACTAGGTGATAACAGATGTGCATTCTGAGATTTACAAGACTTTGCTCGATTCTGTCTTATGCAAAGCCTCATCTGAGTACCTTTACTAGCGTACTCCCTTGGCAAGAGAAAGGCTGAGTTTAAGAGTGCCCTGACCCTTAATTGGGACCACCAAGCAGCTCTGTTACCAGAGTGGGACAACACTGGCAGAAAAATATGGCCTGAGTGAACTAGGAGGAAAAGTTGAACAAGTTTTCTGAGGATTTCAGTAGCACCTAAAGATTGAGTGGAGTCAGAGTTTTCTGTTGGATTTAACATTGAGTTCCACCTGATGGTCAAAAGAGTGACCTGTTTGCTGAAGGTAAAAAATAAGGTTTTTGAAGGCAGTGAGACCTCAGTTTGCAGGCTGGTGCTGTGTTCCTTCTATAGATGGCACTGTGACTTACCGAATGCTTTGTTTCCCTGCCCATAATCTCAAATGCTTTTTTTCCCTGCCCATAATCTCAAAAAAGCACACTGATGGTGAAAAAAAACCTCAAACCCATCAGTAACATTGAGATGCACCTCAGATCACAAGTGTGATTTCTTGTCTCAAGAGCATTATAGCATTTTACGGGATCTGATCAGATCCTTGTGCAGGATCTGTGAACGGTCAATAGCATGACCTGGGCTAGAAAGTCAGAGGAGACTAAACCTAGAGTGGTATGCTTTTACATGTACCAGCTTACAGGGAGTTGGGGGGCTGCTGTATGGGCAGATGTGCTATCTTTACATTTAATACTCCTTGAGAGATTTTTCTTCAGTGAATTTCTTCAATTGCTTTTGCACCCCTACCAACTTTAAACATCCACAGCAAAACAGATGGTCCTGGTTGAAACCTAACTTCTGACTTTTTTCCAGAGTGAACATAATTCCAAATGCACTGTAAGGCATTAATTAATGTGCAAATGATTATCATTATGAGCAGGAGTTAACTAAAACCAACTGCTTATGCATGACAAGTCATACATGATTTCCTCCATTATCTTCCTCTTTGCACACAACTTCTTCACAATAAGGACTCTTCTGTTTCAACACTGCCTTGTAAAAATGACATTGTCAGCATCCTTAGTGCTCATCAGTAGCTTAGCAAAGATCAGTGTCAGTAAAACCAAGGTAAATAAACCAGTTAAATTAACTCTGTAAGTGCAAAACATTTCTAAAAATACTTCATGAAAGCCACAGGGAGAGCCCAACAGCCTGGCTTCTCCTCAGGGTGTAGAGCTCACATTACAGCAAAGTGGGCTTTTTAAAGTGTTACAGCTACAGAGCTACGGCAGCACCAACAACCACTGCATCACTGAAAGCAAAGTAACAAGCACACATCCCAGATCCTATACATCCAACGTGCTGATAAAAATACACCATTCCTTTTTAAACTCTAATGAAAGGCATGTTTCTATATAACACAAGTCTTTCAATTGTGCCTCCCCCCAATTTGTTCTTCAGTAACCTCAACATACATATATATGCATATATCTATATAAAAATTATAAAAGTAATATCAAATTATGTGTCCAATCCCAGATGCAATTTGAGTTGCATATGGAATTTTAGGATAAATTGTCATTATATACCTTCCTTTCTGACAGTTCTCTTACTATTATCAGCCAGACTACTAATTTGTAAATAACTATGGAAAAAATTAATCCCCTTATCTTTTGGGAATTTACAGCAGGATTGTCCAAAATTAAATACACAGAGAGTAGAATGTATACAGTAAGCTAGATTTATGATTACAATTATGAAGAAACAGGCCACAGTTTATACCTGATAAGCACAGTGTATTTATTTGGCAGAGAGCAAAAGATTTATTATGTGTTTAAGCATTCATTTCCTCATTTTCGTGCATGTTTTTTGTAGAGGATGTGTTAACTGTGTTACAATCACTTAAACAGGTTTGGAAAGTCAGCCCTAAGTTTCATAGTCAATCACCATGTTATAAACTGAGGATATCTGTTGATGTAAACATCTCCCTCCATACTTCTGCATGGTGTTTCGGGAAGAGATCAGTCAGGGGATGGCTTTTGTATTATCATAAGCTTTTAAATGCAGAATGTTCCAATTAAGTCATTTCAATTCAGGCATGGAGGGCCAGAAGTTTAAGAGGGAGATAAGAAGTAGATCCTCAAAGTTAGGATGTCCTCTTCTCTCTGTTCAGCCTCCTCTCTGAGATGGGCTGCAGAAACCTCATCTCTCTCTCTCCTCTCTGGAGACAAATTTGGTTCCACAGTTATGAGCATTGAAAAATACAAATATATTCAGAAAGTCTATGTGCTCTTGCCAAGTTGACAAGGGAATTGTCAACAAGTTGACAAGGGAATTGTCTTGCCAAGTCGACAAGGGAATTGCAGCAGAATTAGTAAAAAACCAGCAAAGGTCTATATCCTACATACAGAAAAGCAGGCTCTCTTCTTCCCTCACAGCTCCTTCTCACCTGCCTGAGGTTTCTTGACAGCTTATTCTTTTCCCTGCATTGCTCCTAGAGGCCCCAGCACTTTCAAGCTCTCAGAAAATAAGAGCTATACAGTCTTTGCAACAAAGGAGCCCTAAAAAGTGGCAGGTTTAATGGAGCATATATGCAGCTCTTTCACTTCTCTGCAGCACCTCCAGCATGTGCTTATGCACACCATGATGGTTTCCAGCTGGCTTCTCCAATGCTGGGAATGCCTTCGGCCACTTTCAGCACTCCGTACTCAATTTTTCTCACAGCATTTCAGCAGCTGAAGAAATTAACTGCTATAGAAGGTGGAAGAGAAGACTGTAGCCACCTGGGGATGCTGGGACATGCCCAGAGATTGCCATAGCATGTGCCTTGAAGAAACATTGCTCCTCTAAGACATCATACGCCCTACACGCGAGATTCCATTTTCCTTTCTGAACTGCCTACCTCCTCTAGACTTATATCATGAATACTTGAGTGCTGGGTTGACACCAGCTACCTCAAAGTAAAATTAGTTTCATGTTACAAGAGCTCTCACAGCTGATAGCCCAGCCACCCTGCACTGTTGGAAAATCTGCTCTGTGGAGGCATTTGCATGACTTCCCCTACACACTGGGATGGAGATCCTGTAGGTCTTGATTGTCAACAAGGTTTGAGAGTCTTTATTCCTGACAGGCTAACTATTTTCCAGTTTCACTGAGGCATGCAAGATGCTGACCAGTGTCATAAGGTGCCCCAGAGTCTGATCATCTCTTCCTGCACAACAATCTTTGCTACATTGTGGTTGCAAAGTGGTCTACAAAAAGAAGCATTTGCAATGAAACTTGATTGAAAAGTCTGGAAGCAGTGCAGAGACACAAATTTGGCATATTCTAATTCAGCACTGAAAACTGATTAAAGTACTCATTTTCAGAGAAAAATCATTCTGCACGCTGTCTAAAGTTAACTGAAGGCCCCTTGTCCCTTAGAAAATCTGGATGCTGAATTTTGTCAAATGACGAATTACTCTGGTGTTCCCTGTGCTGTCTGACCTGAACTTACAGCCATGACTTCTAAAATGTTTTTTTAATGCTAGCCCTTCAGTCTCTTGGAGACATGCCATCACTTTGATCTTTTTCTCACCTACTAGCATGCTAAGCAAACATGGTGTCACTGGTGTCACAGGACTGGAATTTTTTAAGGCATGGATGGGACTTACGTGCTTGACCCCATTAATTCTGATGAGATTTGAGCATCTAATTCCTTTAAAGACTTATGAAAATTCCTATCCAGTTTCCTGAGCATGGTTCATCAACACAGTGAGGATACATTCAATAAATAATATATTTTAAGAAGAAAAAGCATTCAGTAAATATGGTCCTTTTAAAAAGCAACAATTAATGAAAGAACACAGACACACTCCAAAATGCTGGCTTATGTCAGCTACAAGTGTGACAGTTCTGCAACCTATGCCTGTCCTTCCCTCTGGCTAGATGAGGAGCTCCTATGATAGGCAGTCCCATTAGCAGCCAAAAAGTGCCTGAGAGTGAGAATCAACAAGTATCGGCAGGTATCAGTAACATGGATTATCAGAAAGTATTTTCCATTCTTTTGGGTCATCATTTGAGGTTTTCTTGACCTTTGGGCTTCTTTTGAAGGCCCATAGAGGAACACTGAGGCCTCTAAACTGGGAAAAACTCCAGGTACTTTTGCTGGCTGGACAGAAAGACATAATTAGAAAACTAGTAATAAAAGAAAGTTATGAAAATAACTTTAAAGGATTTTTTCCCCAATTTTGCTATTTTAAGGACTGTGCTTAGGAACACTTTTGGCTGGACGCTCAACAGCAGTGATTTCTTGGCAATGTTGTTAGCTCCACTTTCATATGGGTGGGCAGCCCTCATATGACAAATCATTTAGCAGTTCAGAAAGTGATTCAACAAAGTGTAATATCCTTCTCTTCCCTGACAGTTTGTCAACATGGACTATGGCCCAACAGGCAAGACCTACGTCATCACTGCAGGCTGGAAGAGAGCCAGCTCTGCTCCAAAATGTCCTTCATGATAACAAATAAACCCAGTTTGTTAAGCTGCCAGAGTCAGTGGTACAGTGATGGTACTGCTGGTTTGGAGTTGCCTTAGTCTGACCTGCTGAGAGCAGAATGAACTTAAGTCTGGGTTCAAAAGAGCAGAGTGGAAAGCTTATATGAACCCTTCCAGCACTGAAAGGTGTGGAATGCCCTGATGGATCCACACTCTTGCAGGATAGGGTCTTTGACTTCAAAAGAGTTTCCAGGGATTTCAGTGAAGTTTGATACCCAAGAGGTCCAGAAGACAACAGAGAAAGTTATTCTCTAGAAGAACTGAAAGGTTTCAGGAAGGTCCAACACATATTCACGGTACTGCTTGTTTCTTCAGTAATAGGTGTCAGACACATACATTAAGCAGCATGCTGTATCTGTGGTCACACTTAGATTTGTATTTTCTGCCATTAGTAGCTCCAGTGAATGAGTTTTGAACTGGTACGTGTGTGTAAGTGGTGAAATAATACTTCCAAGACATATCAACATTTTGGTACCTGCAGTTTAGGGAATTAAAAGGTTACAAGGTTACTGCTATCTGGAGAGATGTCCACTGCCCCTCCTAGCTCACAGTTGTAATTTAGGTAGTATTGCAAATAATACTCCATCCTTTGAAATGGTGGGTAGAAAAAAATAAAGACAACATAGTAGACTTCATTTTGAGTTTAGGTTGATGGCTGATTTTGACACCTTGACTCTTATGAATATGTGACCATTCATGTCTGTGATGGCAGGGCAGATGCCATCTGTCCCAGAAATGTTATCTGTTGCACCAAAGCACCTTCACAGTCTTTGCTGAGTGTCTTTCTCTGAAAGGATTGACATGTCACATGAGATCACTGAGCAAGAGAGCCTGCCTTCAGAGAATAACTTACTTATATCTTACACTACACTGCTTTCTCTTGCTTCTAGTTGAATATAATCCTCTGCTAAATATTGTCCTTTAAACATTCAATCAAAGGAGAAAAAACCCACCTCAAATATTCCTGTGTCATGTTGCTAAATAAGATACATTGTTGTCCTACTGCAAGGAGGCAGCATTTTATCTTTTTTTTTAATTCTTGTTTTCTGCCCTTGCTTCTCTCTTTCCTTTCTGTTTTCCATTTTTGGTTGCCTATTTCCTCATCTTGAGCAAATAAATATTGCAATTCACTGTGAACCAGCTAATACTCTGTCCTGGTTTGGGACAAATATGTTCAGAGAGATGAATACTCTCTGATAAAAAGGAGGCCACAGCTCCTCCTCCCCCAAAGTGGGAAGAGAGAACCTGGAAGATTCAGAGTCCTTTTCTTGGTATGATCTCCTTCTCCCTTTGCCACAGAGGGGAAAATGTGGGGACCCCCCCAGGCCAGGCCAGTGAAAGGGTCTCCCAGTGAGGTTTATGATATTCTAATGTCCTGAACAAGTCCAGAAACAAAGAGAAACCAAAATCGCAGGAAAACACAGAAGCTCCACTCTTCATCTCCAGCGCACCTGCCAGAGGAGCCCTTTTCAAGCTTTATATCCTGCAGCTGTGGGAAGGAATGTTAATGAGCCCAAAGGCTCTGCAGATGGGACCTGGGTATTCCAGGGGTCTTGCTGGAAATTTCCTCCTCAAGCTGCTGTCTCAGCTCTTGGGCCCAGTTTAAAGACACAGAAAGGCCCAAGATTCATTTTTCCTGGTGTAGAGTTGGTGATATGGCGATATTGGATACATCATAAAGTCACCCCAAGATAACTCCAAACAAATTTGGATGAAGCCCAGTGTGAATTACAGGTACAGGTTTTCCTTTTTGTTCTTCTCCACAGGGATGTTCACTAAGAAAAGGAAAGATACCATTCACCAGTTCTTCCTGAATGATGCAAGACACTACTAAAATTAAAGGCTGAATGTGATGCGGTTTTCCCAGATTCCTCAAATTTTCACAAGCAGCAACTTTGCAAATAGCTGTTCTAACATCAGTGAGAAGGGGTTTTGCTATTCCTTTTGTACATTTGATAAAAAGAATGTGGTTTGGTAAACTACATGATTATGCCATCTCTAGATAAAATTTGTTATACACTAACAAAATTAATAGAAGAACCCAGGAATTTACTTTGGAAGCTAGGTCTTGTTTCCAAATAATTTTTTTTCCCCCCATAGTTTTTGATTTTCATCCCATTTTCCACCAGTGTGGCAAAAATTTTTAACTCACTTTATTGCATGCTGTCCCATACATGACAGCCCCACTCTTCACCCTAATACAACTCTGTAGCACTTATTTGAAGCTACAGCTTGCTACAGAGGTTTGTAGACCACTGAAATAACTGCTCTAGCTCCTTGTCTTTTGAGGTACTGAGCCTAGACAGACTCAGCAGCACTTATGAAACACACAGCTGGCATAGGCTCTCTGAGCATTTTAGCTGATTTAAAAGACCTCCTTCCTATGCGATAACACTATGAAAGAGGTGTTGAGGAACACTTCTCTGAGGGTACTAAAACCCCTCTACCATGTTTCTCACTGAGAAAATTTGAGTAACTGTGTACTTCAAAATTACTCTGGATGGTGAAATGGGGTAAGATGTATACTCGGTGAGTGGCAGCAGGGGAACTTGCTGCGTTGAAATGAGCAGAGTGTGAAATCAGCTGGAAGATTATTGGAGATACATACTGGAAGTGGAAAGTCCTGCTCTGGATCAGACTGTTTGAAAGAACACCCCACTTCCACTTACAGTCTTTAATGAAGTAGATTGTAAGAAAGTAGATGAAAAGCAGTCAAACTCAGAAGAAAATCAGAGGAGAAATACCATTTTGAGCTTCTGTGCCACTTCCAGCTCAGCAGAGAAGTGAAGGCTGTTTCTTGTCTTCACATTAAAGAAATGGGATGGCATATTGGCAGGTACACAAACCTATGAGCAACCATTCCCCACCAATGCACTTTTGTTTTAATTTTTTGTTCAAAAAGATCTTTGATAACAGAGAGTGAAAGACCCACTGTCCTTCCACATGGTTTTCCCAACTTGACCTGTCAAGGGGGTGGAGCTATGCAGCTCTGGGAGCAAAGAACAAGGTGGAAGAGCCACACATTCCTTCAGAGTATTCTTTCAGTTTCTGGTCTGTGCGTGTGGACATTTTCCTCTTGTAATCTGGTATATAGTTTATGGGAAGACCTAGAATAAACATGTATGAACCCAGATCTTATGATGCTTGGTAGCTATGAATAAAGGATGCTCTCTGGCTTAACAAGTTCACTGGTTTTGTGCTCAGATTTATTCTTTCCTTTACCTTGACACTTATTTGTTTTGGGTTGCTTCACTTGCCTTTCAACACTCCTCCACTTCTTTTTTAAATTTTTGCTTGTTAGTCAACCCAATTTATATCTTTTTAACCTTGTGTCACTTGTTATCACTTACTTGTGATATTGTCCCTTTCACTGGCCGCCTTTTTGCTTTTTTTTTCCTTCTAAGTGATTTTTATAGTCTATATATGTTGTGTTTTCTCTCCACCTACTATGGATGAACAAGAGGAAGTCAGAAGTACCTGAGACTGAAGAGACAGAAAATTAGGGCAAAAAGTAAAGCAGACTGGTGAAGAAAAAAAAGATGCTTGTTAAAGAGGAGGCTGGATACAGGAATTTTCGATACCAGAGGAAAGGCAGGTCTTTATGAGAACAACATAAAGAAGGAAGGAAATGGTTGGTCGGGCAAGCAGGAGAATTGACCCTGGCTGTAGATTAAAGAACTTCAGCCAGGCTCTATGCAATTACCAGAGCTATTAACCTGGAATCTGGAGGCCTCCAGGAGAGGCAGAAGGAAGTCTCAAAGCCAGGAAAGAAGACCAGGCAGGAAAACCTCACAACTAATGGCATGGTAGCACTCAAAATGAAGAGATATTGATCAGGGATTTGTTATGCAGGGAACAGACAGGACAGTTAAACCCCATAAAATTATGCCTTGTAAATAACATTGAATATTTACATGCATCTACGCACATGAGCTCTCACTTTGAATTGCCTGCGCTTTGATTCATTAGGTTTATCACTCATTAAACAGCAACATGGGTACTGGTATAGCCAATCTTGGATAACCAATAGCTTTTAAAATCTAAAAATTTCATTAAATGCAAATACAGGAAAAGTGTCAAATGGTACTCAGCTACCAAGAGACAATTGCCTGTACTAGCTTTCAAAAATCAATACAAAACCCCAAAACAAAGGAAAACTGCTTCACAAAACAGCTTCACACTCTTCCAGGACAGGGTGAGAAAGGATAATACTGTTTTCCTCCCAGGAAAGAGCAAATTCAGGTGTTCCATCTACTCCTGTAATTCCCAGAACAACACAGAACATTAATGCCAAACCTGACAATATGTTGCTGAATGAGTGGTACCAGAGAGAAAGTGACTGTGATAGAAGAGAGCATGGCCTGGATAAACAAACAGGTGCTGTCAGCCAAATGCTGAACACTGCAAATGCACCGCAGCAGATGCCCTGATTAAATAAAATGTGAAGTCACAACATTTGTCTGATTGAAAGAAATCAACATGCTCTCACGGTGACAGATTCATTGATTTTTTCATGAGAATTAAAAATAACTGAAGCTTTTCAGAGAGACGTTTTTCAAAAGTGGGATTTTTTTATGTTTTGCTTCTGAGTGATTATCTTTACCAGCCTTCTCTCCAAGATAGGGTGCATGTCATTGAGAGTTGAATTGTCTTTGAGTCTAGTTTCATAAAGGAAGAAAATGCTAAACTTCTGGTAACAATCTTCTCCATCACTCTCCTCTGCCTTGATAGATGCTGCTGTAAGGGCTCTTCTCATCTGTTTCCTCAGCTCACCTCTCAGCTCACCCCTTCACACATGACAAGCTGTGAAAGTGTACAACCTGTCTTCAGTACCCATTACAAAATCTCCAAATACTCTCCAGCAGCATTAGTAACTGTTGAGAAGTATTAATACCAATATCTTTGTGCCATAGCTGTCCAATTCACACAGCATCACCAGGCAGTCACAGTGCTCTTTACAACAGTGTGAGTCTCATGATGGCTCAGGCACTGCTGCTCTGAAATTGTCTGAAAGTTATACAGAGCTGTGCTGGATATGCCTCTCTATGGCTTATTCTTTATTTTTTACAATAAATACCACACAGCCTCAAGTTCTCTCTGTGACATTCAGTGGTTTGTTAAAGGTACAAAAAATACGATCAAACCATATAAATGTATAAAAGTTCTTAAGCAAACAACAAAGAAGATATTTAGCCAAAGCAGTTCATTTATGGCTCAGCGCAGATTTCTCCTAGATCTGGCTCAGGATTGTGCAACATCTCAAGGTATGACTGTTTTGATCTGGGGGAAAAAGGACCACTGCTCTGAGAATTTCAGCCAGAACTGGCAAATTGGAAGAAGATAAGGAGAGAGAAAAGCCCTGGTGCCACCAGGATAACTTCCCTTCTCGACTAGCCCAGAGGCCTTGCTGGCTTAAGGCACATATATAAAAGCTCCCAAAGAAAAGATTGATAAGCAAGGTAAAATAAAATAAAAATAGGGGATCCTTGGGCATTTCACCCATTTCCTCTCTGTGCCATGCTTTTTAGCTAGAGTAATTTTTTTCAAATGGAGTGTGCATTCGTGTCACATTGGCTTTGAAGAAAAAGATTGCAGTGGCAGAAGCTGTCCAGGACACAGCTTCCTTGATGCACAGCTTCATTGCTACAATGGGGTAAGATCAGGCCTGCCATAACAGCAGTTAGGCCTCCTTAAGCCTCTGTTCCTGCTACTCAAGCGGCTTTAAGATTTAAAATTTATCATTAGATTGAAGACAAAAAGAAGCAGGAGAGTCCTCTTCCCAGCAGAGAAAACTAAACTGGGTAGAAGACCAAACAGATTAATACAAGCTGAACCATCTCTCTACCTAAAACCATATCTTCCTAAAAGCCTCTATTTTTTCTTTTGTGCAGAAAGATCCCTGACAACCAGAGAAGACTTTTTGTGCTTCTGCCTGTGCATTTTCTCACTGTTACTTTACTTATGCATGGGCACAGTCTGGTTTTGGGGAGGGTGCCTGCACCTGGACATTGATACCTGCACCTCCACAGGTTACAGATGCAAGTGCGTTGATAAGGATTGCTGACACTCTAGCTTGAGTTTTACTGGAAAGAAAAACAGAAAAGCTGAACTGAAGCATTTGTTTTAAAATAAGAGAGTTTTGCAAAGAGCTACAAGAAAAAAATTCTCCTATTTTGTTCCTGCTAGAAATTCCATCACTAAGTTTCTAGTAATGTTTCTGGTCAAAAGCAACAGAGTGACCTCGGGAAAACCTTGTTGGAGTTTCTAACATGCTAGTTTTCATAATTTGTCTCCTATACCAGTTGCCAGGGTGGTTGCAATAGGGAAATGAAAACCATTTGAAAACCTAGACTCTAAGGGGCTTAGAGCAAGCCCTGCAACTCCCCAGGCAGATGGTGTTTTAAAAAAAAGCAAGCTGGGCTGATGCTAGAAGTGTGTTTCCATGGGAACAGGGAGCTAGGGATGCTGCATCGTACTTGACCGAATGGGAAGCTGGTTCCAGATTAGGATTAGGGAAGAAGTGGCCAAGTTCCTGCTGCCATTCAGGGTGTCTTTTACACTCCTAAATACATGACAGGGCTCTTTAAAGACTGCACTAGCTCTATATTCGCCTTTGTGAGGGTTTAATAAATTTAAAAAGTTCTTTATGCTTGAATGTAAGTATGTGAATAGGACTGCATATAAGAGCACATTTTCTTCAGTGATCCATGAAAAATGACTGTATAAATGTAAAAGGAATGACCACCTCTCACTTTAAGATGAGGTCTGGGGTGGTGGTCTTTTTCTGAACAGCTGCTCTCTGCAGTATGATGCTTACCCCAGCCCAATCCGGCTCTTCTAGTTCTCTGAGAGGTGATGTTGAGACCACCAGACCACAAAATCATATGTTTGATTTTGCGCAGTAATAAAAAAAAGGTAGGATAATTATTTTAAATTGTTAGTCTCCATTGCCTCAGGAGAATAAATGTCATTGTTTTCTGATAAACATCAATGTTATTTAAATATTACAAGAATCAGAAAACAGCTTGTGTTAACATAAGTATTTAAAACACTACACTTATTATTTATCTTTAAATGTTTGAGGTTAAACTACCATTCATCTAGCTTTTGTCTAGTTTCGGTTCCCAGAAAAAATCCCTATAAACCTTATATCCTGTTTTTAAGCCCTTCATTATTCCAGCAAATTTGAAACAATAAACAAAGACCAAAACAAAAGGTAGAGAACAATAAAGACAAATTCCTAGGATATAGATCCCTAGGAAATAGAGAAATAAATATATACAGTTTTGAGATGTATTTAAAATTTAAAGAGTTGTTTTTTTTGTTGTTGACTATAACAATAAACAAGATTCAAAATCGCAACTATGGAGCTGAGGTAAATTCAGGCCTAAACTAGGGGCATGTTGAAAAGTAGATCCTAGAGTTTGCTTCCCATCAAAATTTGTTGACAACTGAAAAAGCAGCTAGTTATGACCCCTTGCAAAAACCCCCTAGTAGTAGGAGTTAAAATGTTCATGCAGCTGCATTTCCAGAACACATATACGTTTTTATGCTTGCATAAATATGAACAAGTAACTTTGGCTCATCTTTCCAACATTTACGAGTGGAAGTTTTTAGGATGTGGCTTTTAAAAGGCCTGGTGAAAAAAATTTCCTTCTGTTTCTAGAAACTTCTATGGTAAACCTTGGGCTAAAGAGCATCTGTTTGAGCTAGGACTACTCATACATGGCATGGAAGTCTCTGCAGGATTTCTTCCTCTGCACAGAGAGAAAAATAGGGAACATTCACCTAAGGTATATTTTTTTAAGCACACCTTGATGTCTGCTCTGCTTTTGAAGGAAGACTAACGCTGTGCGGCTCCGTGCCGACCCTCACTTGTTTTTGCGAGCCCGAGCTGGTGTCCACAGCGCCATCAGAGGCACCTGCCGTGCTCCACTCCCCGGACAGAAGCCCCTGGCCCCCGAACAGGTGGGTGAGGGCCGGGGGAGGAGCAATGCCCTTTTCCCGCCGCGGGGACTGGAGATTTTTGGGAGCTCCGTGCAGCAACATCGATTAATGAGGTGTTTAAGGCACAAGCCGCGTAAGACTCGGTGCCCTCCGGGAGCTGCGGGTGAAAAACCGCCTGCCCCCAAAGCGGGGGGCGGGTCGGGCCTTGCCATCGGGTCGTCCCCACCGTCCCAGGAGCTGCGGGGTGAGGGAAGCGGCTGTTCCTCTCCCAACTCCTCCCCAAGCAGGGGTTATGCCTTGCGTCCCAGTCCCCCACCCGAGGTGCCCGACTCCCCCGCCCACCCTCCCCCCGGTCGCAGCGCCGCCCGCGATGCGATGCTCGCGGTGAGGAGGCGGCAGCGGCGCGGGCATTTGCATGGGCTGAAGGCAAAGCGGCTTCGCCCGTCTGTTTTATTTTTAGCTGGCNTCCCCCGCCGCAGCCGCGGCGCGCCGGGGCCCTGCAGATGGCCAGTCCTGGGCTGGAGCTGGGAGAGGTTCAGCCTCCTCCGGAGCCCCCTCAGCCTGAGCCGGCCTTCACCGAGGCTCAGAAGTGGATCGAGGTAAGCCCGCAGGATGGCAGGGATGCAGGCGCCTGACTCCATCGGGGACACTCCGCGGGACGACCTGGTGTCCTTCCTTCCCTCCCTCCCCTCTCCCCGGTCGTGGGGACTGTAAGCATTGTATTTCCCGGCCTCCCTACCGCTCTCCTCAGCTTTCCTCTCTGCGGGAAAAGCAGCCGGGGCCGACCGAGCCGCTGCGCGCGATGCGCGCTTTTCGATGGGCCCCTGCCCCCCCTCCCGTCTCTTCCAAACTTAATCTGTTAATCGCATTTCCCTTCCCCGCCCCCGGTGTTGGGATGAACAGGGCGGCTGTAAACAGGAGCTGGGCAGGTGTGCGGAGGCACGGAGCGGACGCTTCCCCGTCCTCCACGGGGCTCCCGGGGGCGGCGAGGACCCACCGTCCCGCCGGTAAACGTCTGTCCCTGCTCCACACCAACTTCCCGCTCTCGCTGGTGGCGGCCGCGCAGGTAGCGCTCCGCAGTGCGCGGAGGACGGGCTGACAGCGCTGCGGCGCCGGGGACAGCCCTGCAGCCCCTGCTACCGTCCATCAGCTGAGCCAAAGAGAGATATTTGATCGCGCTCTTCGGGCAGGGCAGAAAAATAGATGTGCTTGCTGTTTGCTCCTGCCATAAAACGCGAAGGCGGGCAGGTGGTGGATGAAATCTAATAGTTAAATATTTTGGCATGTGACAATAGAGACACTTTAAATAGCTCTCTGTCTGATTACCGGTACAGAACACGCGTGAAGGTGGCATAAACCCAGATACCAGCAGAGCAGCTCTCTTCAGTTGCAGGTTTTGAATTTAACCTGCAGCTTTTAGAAAGCCTCAGCAGATTCTCTTCCCTGACAGTGGTTAGGCTAATGGTTGTTAAAATTGTTGTGACTTTGAGGTTCCCTGAAGCCCTGTGAATTTCAGACTGTGATGGTTCACTCCAATATCATCCGGAAAGGTTGCTGTGTCAGACTTAAGGGGATTGGCCCTGACAGGGTGATCTGGTTGGTGTAGGACCGGAGGCAAAGGAGCAACAAGGAATGTGAAAAGAAGGGCTTTTGTGCCAAGGAAAGGTGATTATGCAGCCTGGAAAAGGAAACGTAAAGTGCACATAAACACCCTTTGTCTTGAGAACATGAATATGGGAGTTTCTATATAGCCTTCTTTATGATAGAGGACCAAAGGAGACACACATGACTCCATCATACATGTGGTATAAAAATACCTTGTGATCATGACTTCTGCTGACTGCTAGAAGATCTCGATGGTGAAGCACTTCTCTGTAGGTAATGAAGCTGTCACCAGCCACTGCAGGCATGGTAATAATTAAGGGACAATATATCTTCCTATATAAGAGCAGAAACTTGTGGGTCAGGCAGCAACTTCTCTCTTGGACAGTTTATTCCACAGTTCGCTGTGACGGGAGGTCTCATGCCCATATCTTGTGCTACCCTGGACCTAGTGAGCAGAGCAGAAGGGCTCTTTAACTTCTTGTGTCCTCCGTGCAGGCCCAAGGGGTCCATGTGTACAAAGGAAGGTATCTGTAAGTTCTTGTGCTTCCTACTCTTTTTAAATCTGCTTGATACATGAATGACAAAACGGTAATGTGCTGTTCATGTTGCCACCATCCCCTTGCTTGAAGGAGTGTGTCGGGAGCCTGGAGAATTGCCATGGATGTGGTGTGAGAGGGAAACATCTGCCTTTCCAGCAGTGCCCAGAGTTGATGCTCCTACTAAGAGAAAGGAGGAAGAAGCTGCCAGTGAAGCAAATGTGGCTTAATTTGCCTACCACATTTTATTTCCTTTTAATCCCAGTTTGGCATAAGATTTAGAGCATGAGGGTTATTATCTCTTCCAAAAATCTGGATGATTTGGACTGAGCGAGTTATGCAAAACTTGACATGTTAGTGCAGAATTATTGAAAAGCAGCATCAGTCTTAAAAATAAATTACAAATTGAGGAATGATACGGGTACCAACATTCAGTGTGCCAAGCCCTATTGATTTGGGTGAAAAGCAGAAATGGGGATCATGTTGTGTCTGGCTACTATCTCCATCTGCTTCAGCTGACTCTGTACTTGTCTCTCACCAATTTATTCTTTGGCCTAGAGATGTTAGCAAATGTCCCATGTGTTGTGTCTTCCAGCTCTTTTCTGACCATTTAAAATTATATCTCTCTCAAATGAAAACTAGTCGTTATGGTCACAAGCAGGGCTGGTGGACCTATAGTATAGAGAAGACAGTCCAGTGAGGATGTTAACAGTGTGAGATAGCTTAAAATCTGTTTTAGGCTGTAAAATAATGCCATGCAAGGCAAATGAAGTAGAAATGGACAGATTGAAAACTCTGAGATTGCTGTGCATTTTTGTTTCTAACAATTAAGCTGTGTAACTTGCTGTTGGAATCTCATCTGGTTTAAATCCTCATGTGAGTGCTGTTACCATTGTGTAGGGCTGACAGGAATCCACCCTGCGGTCTGCAGTGCAGTTCTCCTCCAGTGGGGCTGGAAAGGGAGGATGTCCTCTTTTTACAGATGGGAAGCCAAGACATAAAGTAATGAATGCATAGATCTGCAAGGATTGAGGTACTTCCCTTCCTCTGGTCCAGAGGTCTTAGGGGTCTTGTCTTTATGCCTTTGGGTTGTGATCTTTCACCAGAGCTGGTCTTCTGGGTGCCGGAAGCCTTCTGTTTCTTCCGCCAGCATTACTTTAATTTGCATGCTACAGGGTAGGGTAGTCTAAGTTGCACTGAAGTTTGGGTGAATCTTTGTAATCCTCTGACCCAGTAGTCCTGAGGTATGCTTGAATAGGAAAAAAGGCAAAGTTCTTTTACTGCCAAGGCTGTTTATATATTTATCTGTGTTTTGTAAAGGAATAGATTTGGTCTCATCTGTGTGTTGGGGAAGGTGAGGCTGGGAATTCTGTGGACTTTCAGCTTTGATCGTGAGTTTGCTCTGGGTAGGAAACTGGAGTTTGGGCTTGCTTAATTTTGTGTAAATATCAACTGTGCATCCCACTGTGTAACAGTAAACCAGTCCTATCATTTTAGTTTAGTTTGGCATGAGCAACTTAAATGAAGAATGCCCTCTTAGTGATCAAATGCACCATGTTAGTGGCACACAGAGCAGTTAAAGGCACCAAATGAAAAACCCTCTGAGAGAGCTACATCAGTCTGCATTATTAAAGGTGTGGTATCTCATTTCAATTAATGCATCTCAGTTTCACTGAAAGAAAATATCAGTCTTCTAAAGCCTAGCGAGTTACAGAAAAATAACAAATCTAATTTAATCTAATGGCCTGTAATCTTAAAATGTCAAGGTTCCCCATATGTGTGTTTAAACTAGAATAACTGATGGTTGAAAGAACATCTGTATAAACAGAGTTATTGCCATAAAGTTTCATAGGAGAGTAATACAGTAATAAAGTTGCATTTAATACCAGTGTAATTCCTAAGGGTATTGTTATCTCCTCATTCTGTCTCCTAGCCTTGCCTCATTAATACGCTTTCTCCTCATTGCTGAGACTTGGTTCAATTAGGGATGACTTTTCCATAGACTTATATTCCTTAGAAACTTTGCCAGCTGATAAGAATGCTTCCTTTATAGTTGTATGGTATAATAAACAGGTCATGTTTTTCTGTCCTATGTGACCAGCATTTGACTTTGCCATTCCCTCTAGATGTGTGTAGTCTAAACCCCATCAACTCGTAATAAGTGTGCTGCTTTTTTCCTATATATATTCCCCTTGAGAAGTCTCTTATTAAGGAGAAATTTATCAGCCAGAAGGGTTTGTTGGGTGTTTGTGAGTTACCTTCTTTTTTCCTTCTAGCAAAACACTTAACCTGTGTTAGATTTCCGTATTGGAAGTGGTAGTTTTGAGTTGGTAACAGTGATGCTGTTTCTAGGAGCCATGTGCATTCCTTAGCCTTTCTGGATGTATGTCACATCATACAGCAGCATAGGCATGCACCTTCTGCTCTGCTGTCTCTGTGGAAGTGTATGAGGGGCATAAATCAAGGGAAATGACTCAGGCAAATAAACATCATGTGACTGTCTTGTGCCAGGAGTCTTGAAACAAGGCTATTATAGGGTGTCTCTCTTGGGTGTGGGTAAAGTGCTGGAGAGCTGAGGCTCCCACTGCAAAAATGTAACTTAAAGGCAGTTGAAGGTAGATTATTGACAAAACCTTTCCTAGTTGGTGAAGGTCTTGTTTGGAATAACTGCAGTGGAGGCCTGGAACTTGAGTAATGCACAAGTTTGTTTATATAACTTTCAGAATGTGGTATGACATTTGAAGAACATCAGTGATAAAGCTCTTTCAGTGGAAAGTATTGAGCAAGCTAACTGATTCACTGAGTATGTGGGTGACCTGTGTCCCTCAGGAGTGTTTCTGTTTTCAAATATGTGTAGACATCTACTCTTCCTTTGCTGTGATTTTAACATCCTTGAATAGGGACTCTAGTTCTTTTGAACATTTATACATTTCTTAGAACAGTGATGCCTCCAGCCAGACTGGGACCTTTGGGACCCACTGCAGTCTTGCTGTTATTTGGATAGGAATGGATCAGATCCAACAAACACCTTCTCCAGCAAGCATTTCAGAGAATTAAGTTTTGACTGCCTTATGAGCGTATTTGAATACAACTATTTAAGTGTAGAATGTTACATGAAGCTCTAAGACTGCATGGTTTTATTAACCAAAATTGTAGAAAAGTTTTTGAATGAGTTTCCAAGCAGTGTCTGCAGTTCAAATTTCTCAGCATTTAGTCTTTCTTTTTTGCTCTTTTTCTTCTACTGAAAGAGTGTTTTACCTATATCCTTTACTCAATGTATTGGGAATGAATTTATTAAAGTGAGCAAGTGTATGCTCAGACTAGAAGAAACCTCTGCAAATGAGTTAGACAAGTTGTCTGATTTGTGGACAAGCTGAAGTGTAGGCCAGATGAGTCCTTCCCACAGTGTCTGTAAGGCAACCATGAAGAGTCAAAAGATATGTGGATGGTGTCTGGTCCTAGATGGATGTGATTGCAAAATAACTTTACTGTAGTTATAGTGACTGGACTTGGAGAGGAATTCTTCACTGCTATCTCTACATCTCCTCTTGGCAGTATTTAGGGTCTGCAGGCAGGGCAGAGGGGATGCGCTTTATTCTGGCTAAGTTAGTCATTCAGTGGAATGAAAATTAAATTCATTTAAAGGGGGTGGAAGAGTGTGCCCAAACTCTCTGACCCTGTCAGACTACCACCTACTAGAGATTTTTTCCTCTTCCAGTTGCCTGGCAGCCAGCCTGTCCTGTATACATGAACCCAGTTCCCTTGTCATGAAATCCGTTTAAGACATGTTACAAGTAGTGCTTGGCACAGGGGTGAGAATAATCAGAACAATGCTATTGATAAAGGGATAATGTCAGGAAATGGAGGACTGAGCTCTTAATTGCCTTAAAACTGAATGAATTTCTACTTTCAATACCAAAATTCTAAAATAGGTGAAATATCTGCCCTTGAGACCAGTCTGGGATGCCATTATGCAATTGATAGCGCAGATCAGTTAGTGCAGATATGTAATCTCATTGCACTTGTTCTGCTAGTGTTAACTACATTTTTTAATTATTTTTTTTAAGGCCAGCATTGGTCCTCTAGGAAGGAGTGTTAATCACTGTCTTGTGTGAAAGGGCTGCAGCCTGTGTCCTTGAGACAGCCTTGTCAGAATGTGCGGAACGGTAACACACCCCAGCTTAAAATGAAGAAATCCCTGCCTATTACTTTTCTGGTAGTATGCCTTTTATTTTATGAACAGCATACAGGGACAGGATGGGGAGTGACTCCTGGGGCAGCAGCTCTGCAGGAAAGGACATGGGGAACCTGGGGGACAACAGGCTGGGCACAAGCCTGTAGTGGCCTGGCAGCAGGAGAGGTTACCCCTTTGTGATTTTCTGGAGCAGATAGTGATAGCAGCAGCCTGCCAGTACCTGTGGGCAGGTTTTTGGGAAGACAGAGCAAGGTACTTCACAGAGGTATGTGGCAGGAGAGTGAGATACTTGTAATAAAATAAAATAGGAAAGGTTGTGGCTTGGCATAAGCAAAGGCATTCTTCACCACAAAGCCAGTTGAACATTGGTGCAGGTTGCCCAGAGAGACTGGGAGAACACCATCCCTGGAAAGTTTCAGTCCTCTCTGGACAAAGCTGGGAATAGCCTGGTTAGACTTGAGAGCTGCCCTTGCACATATCAGAAGATTGGACTAGAGGCCTTCTGAGGTCCCTACTAACCTGGTTATTCTGTGCAAGTCCTTGACAGTGGGTGAGTGAACATCACTTAATTTCATTTTTAATGCCACTTTATTGGTTGCTTGTATTATTGTAGTGCCAAAGACCCTGTTAATAGAAGCAAGATCCTTCTCTATACAAAAGCAAAACTCCTATGGCTTATGGCAGGCATCTTCAGGGTATGCTGCTGAGTTTCCTTTGTAGAAACTCCTCAAGGCAGTGTAAAATGTGTTTGGCTTCCAATCTATTTTTGCTAAACCTGTTTTATTTTAGAAAACTGTAAATATGGCCAATTTCTTTGGCTTGGTGAATTTTTTTTTGTTACTGTTATTTAATTCATTGTGCAATGCTATGATTGGCCAACAAGGAATTTAAATTATTTCTTTTTTTTTCCCCAACTCTTGAGAGGATGACACCCAGGCTTAAATCTTGAGCCTTTAGGTCCTAAATCCTTAAGAAACTTTTTGTTTGTGATATTACTTTTTGTAAGAATCCTTTACCTTGACAGTCATTCTGCTCAGTTCTAATATAACTTGCTACTATTAACTAGTTTAGGGTTTTTTTAGTAGTATATGTATTTAATGGTTATTGCTAAGAATCCTTACCTTAACAAAACGCTATTTTGTTGGTTTCTGCTGTTCTGAGGTCTCACGTATAGCGTAGTATATATCAAAGTACCATAATATCAAAGACAGATTTTGAAATCCACTTTGACAAGGTAATATTCTGAAAAATAATACTGCTGTGGCTTCTTGGCTCTGGCATTATCATCAGTGGTTCACAGAGCACTTCCCAGGCTCAGATGCAATATGGTAAGGGCAGGGGAAGCAATTCTTTAATTCTGCTTTGAACAGAAGGATGAGTAAGGTAAGAGAGGGATTTTTGTGATGTGTGGTCCCACAGTGAGTTTCAGGAAGAACATGAAAGGAAAAATTCTCTGTCATGTCTTTTCCTTTTGCTGTTCCAACATCCAAATTCTCCCTACCTCCATCTGATCTTTCCATGGTCTTCAGAAGATTCCCAGCCCTCTGGTTGTCTATAAGCTATATGGTAAGTGGCTGCACGTAGTCTCTGTAATGCACAAACCCCAGGATTTCTCATACTGGTACTGTAAATCCATTCCCTATTGTTTCCTTTCCAGTAGTTGTTGGCAAATCTCTGTACAGTGTTGCAGCCATGAGCAATCAGGTGTCTGGCTGGATTACAGTATCATTTAAAGACAAACTGTTACCTGCCTGCCATTCCTCAGACACTTGCTGTGATTCAGGTTTTTCTCATCAACTGCAAGGAAGTGAAATCTATAGAAAGATTTCATACGTAAGAGTTCCCCAAATTTATTTTAGCTCTGATACATTCAGCAAAAGTGCAGATCAAGGGCTTTAAGGTAGGGTATTTAGAATGCCTGATAGCACTGCATCATGTGAATTCCCTTATATGGGATGGGACTCTTGGAAGGAGAAGTTGTGAACTGAAGATAAAGAAAAATGTGGTCTTCCAGTTTTGGAACTTTGCATTTCCAGAGTGGTGGGGAAAAGCTCCAAATGACCTTTCTACTAAAACCAGAAGGCCAAGAAACTTGAATGAATTTGTAGTTCAGGATCAGGTCACATACTGGCACAGAGAATTGTAACTGTTGCTCTGACTTGAGAAGAACTGCCTTGTTTTTGCGTAAGCAGAGGGCAGTGCCCGTGAATAACTGATTTCAAGTGGGAGCAGAATGCTTGCATGGCTACAGAGGACAGGGGGCTGAGGTTGAAAATCCCTTGGGGTGCTTTGCAAGTACTGTTTTCCATTAAATGTGCCGGGTTATGTTATGCTGTCATATCACAGCAGAGACTGTGGCTCTGGTGGAGTTTAGATGTCTTGCTATGATGTCTTGAAACAAATGCAACCTCAAATCCAAACCTATCACTCTGGTCATCATATGCCTGTAAATGTTCAAGGAAATTGTGGAAGTCATAATGATTTAATTTCTTGAATATCATTGGTGCATATTTTATGCCTGATACAGGTGTATTGGACACTCCCTTCCAACTCCACTTTCAACAGACATTGAAAAGCCTTTGTCAAAATGTCTATTAATTTAGAAAAATCTTTTAATTAAGAATTTTCGTAAGTCTGCTGTCAGAGAAGGGAAGCTTCAGTGTCTGAGGAAAAACACTATACTCTTTCCCCCCCATTTTTTTTTCTTTTGTGACTCCTTGGTTTACATATTAACTGCATGCTTTGATGACGATTTTTCATGTATTTTCCATTTTTTTTTCTAAATTAAAAATGAGCCATGACGTGTTAGCTAAAGTTTGCTGTTTGTCAGTGAGCATTTTCTAGTGGGGTTTGGGAAGAGGGAGGAATGAGAAGTGGCAGAAGTGACAGTCAGACTGGCGTGGGCAGGGATGCCCAGTCTGCCAGGGCCTTCAGCACTGAATCCCTTGGCTTTGTTTCCGTGCAATTGTTGTGATTCATTTCAGTGGGCTAATTCACATATATTGTTGCAACAAAAGCAACCCTGGATTTTTTTTTAAGTCCAGAAGCATAAATGTAACTATGTAATCTAAACAAAAAAAAAAAAAAAAAGAAAAGAAAAAAGAGAACAACTGTATAAGTTTGGTTGGTTGGTTGTTTTTTGGTTGGTTGTTTTTTTTTTCCACTTTGTGCTTTTCCTGATTCTGATGAGTTGTTTTTTAAAGTTGCAGTTTGGAGAAAGGAAGGTACTGATTTGGGAGCATGCATGTGTGGTGTCTATCTTCTGCCAGTGTTTGGATAAATTAAAGATAGCCAAGAAAATAAGTGTTTTTCCAGAAAAGATTATGCTGGCAAGGAAAATAAGGTGTCATAATCAGTGAGTCATAAACGTGAGTCTTGCCTGAGTTAAGAGAAATTATATAATAGCTTAGTCTAACATCTTACCTCTTCCCAAACCGATTTTTATTTCAACAAGGGGACCTTCAGTTTTGGAATAACATGGAAAAAATCATAAATCAACAGCGTTTTAAGGTACTTAAATGATCCATTATTAGAAACAGTTTGTCTCTTCTAAAGAGAAGTAAAAGTACCCTCTAAACATTTTAATTATAAGCACCCAGATCTTCAGTCTTGCTGGAGCCTTGTTTTCTCCTTCCCTCAGATCAGTGCTACTCGTGTTGCTTCTCTGCCGAGGGTGCTGTGCTGATGGGCACTTTCTGTCAGGGCAAGTACTTCTGCCCACTGGCGGTGTGGGCTGTAGGCAGTGTTACACTGCTCTCTCGGGATGGCCCAGGCACATGGCCACTGCTGAAAGCAGAGGTGGTGGCTTTTGTGTGGTGACTCCAGCATAGGCAGCTGTTGCATTGCAGTTCCTGGTATCCAGAGCCTCTTAGATTGGCACAGCACAGCTGAGGATGAGATATGTCCTGTGGGGAGGTGAGCTTAAAGGGAGCACAGGGTGTTAAAAATAAAGCTGGTGAGGCTGCAAAGTAATTTCACTTCCCTCACTTATGTTTTGATGATTATTTTTTCCTGGGAAGCAGTCCTCAGTTAGATCTGCAGATGTTCGTTTGCTATGGGTGCTCTTCAAAGATGAACATCAAACTGGACTTATTGCAGGCTCATATGTGAAAGATACACTGCAGTTGGTGGGAGAACCTTCTTGGAATATCCTAAACGGAAAAAGATCCTGATTTTTATTTAAAAATGTATCTCAGTAATGCTTTGTTAGTTCATTCCTCATTTCCCTCATTTTGCTTCTTGTTATTATCTTCTGGAGAGAAATTAAGCAAAAGTGTTATAGATACCTGTGGGATAACTTAATGAAAAATCACAGGGACAGCTCTGAGGTGACATTCCAGTAAGATATAATAAAAAAATCATCTACCAGTGCTTGTGGGATTTTAGCCATTAATTTCCACTCATAGTAGTTCACTAGTGTCTCTGATGTTGCACTGCTGAGTAATAGCTTTGATTCTATATTTTTTAGTTTTGAATTTCAACCAAGACTCTTGAGTACATATTCTGGTTATAGGCAGATCTGATATTTGTGGATCCACCCTCAATATTTGTTAGCTTTTCAGTGCAGTGCCTAGTTCTCCAGTGCCATACTGTTTTGTTTTGTTTTGGTTTTTTTCCCCTTTGGGGGTTTTTTGTGGCTTTTTTGTTTTGGTTTTGTTTTTTGATTGGTTGGTTGGTTTTGTGTTGTTGGTTTTGGTTTTTTTTTTGTTTTGCAGTTTTTTTGGTGGATTTTGGTTTGGGTTTTTTTCTTTTTTTTCTCTTTTAAAATTCTGTGGAAAAACCTTAAATTTCAGCTTCCCACATTAAGGGCCTTGAAGTCAATAGATGAAAGCCAGAGCAGACTTCTTGGAAGTGGTGCAATCTCAAACTGTGTTGAAAGCTTTTGTTTTCTGCCTTTTTCCTGTCTCTTGGTATCTCCCAAGAGAAGGAAGAACATAAGGGGGATCTCTGTGGAGGAAAAAGGGAATATCCCATCATTGTATGCTTGGAGTACAGGGCAATGTGACTAGAAGGAGCTGATTTCCAGAAGTAGCAGTGATGGCAGCCTTTGCAGAGGATGAGGAGCTCCAATATGAAGCATCAAAGTGACAGTTTCCTGTGACTTGAACTGGGCTCCAGTACACCCAAGAAATAGGTTGGAGAAAGTGCTGTTGAAGAAAGAACTGTCAGTGTTAGCTATGGGCAGTGAACATTTTCCACTGCATGCAGCTTCAACCAGGTTGAAGATTTCTTTTAGGATTGAGAGGGAAATGCTAGGCATCTTGTACACAAAAAAATGAAAGAGCAAAACATAGGCTCCTCTTTTTGTGTTTGATAGGGAAAGAGAGTGCTTTAAATTTAGAATTGCAACAGCATGCAAGCTCTAAGTGGTTGGTGAAGCAATTGTGGTAGAATCAACAATATTGAGATGCTACACATGTCAAAAACTCTTGCTGGTACTCTGTTGAGGATAAGCTTTAATTTCTTCAACAAAAAGCAAGTTAGAAAAATGGCTCTTCTACAATATAGAAAGCTGATAGCAAGGGGAGAAAGTCACTCCAAATGTTCACACTTGGCAGATTTCCTTAGGACAATGGCATGAGATGAAAAGAGCTGCTGTCTGACAATTCCTTCACAACCAATTGCATTTATGGGTTGCTGTGAAAGTGTCTTGTAAACAACTGAGCTCGAAGCCATGTATGTTAGCCTGTGCACTTGTCCTACTTCTCAGAGCTATGATTTCTTACTGCCAGAAATTCTAATGAGGCTGTTGGAGGGAAAGAGCACGTTTGGGAATTTCTGGAGTGTAGTAACTATAGCTCTTTCACTCCCAGTGCAGTGACAGAATATTTGAACTAATACAAGTAAGAGAATTACAACTTTATTCTTGCTAATAAAGCAAAATACCTCTTTCTTGCTTATCAACAACCTGTCTGACTTCAAATATGATTTTTTTCTGAAGGTCTTTGGACCATTTTACTTGCTGTTTGTGTGGGCAAGGTTGGAGGATTTGTCAGTAAATGACCACCCAGTAATCCATCTTTAAATGCACAGTAGTATGGGTGGCAAAAGGCACTCACTTGAGGCATCTGTCACATGGATGCTGCCAGCTGTCTGCATCCTATGTGCCTTAAGGGCTTTAAATATCTTTATGTAGGATAATGATTACTGCAAGCTCACTTGAATAACTTTTGTGCAGTTGGTCATCCATGCCCCTTGTATCTTCATATCCTAATGCATATAGCTTCAAGATTTTACTGCTAAGCTTGCACAGGAAGAAAAAAGTTTAAGAAATTTAGTCGAGAAAGGGGAAGAGATGAGGAGGAGCAGAGTGTGAATAAAGACCTAAGAGAACACACCCTGTAACAGGCACTTCAGAGAATATAAGCTAGATCAGGCATTTCTAATCCACTGTGAAAATCTCCTTTTCCTCTGGGAAGTCTTGGTTGGAGTGGGGATTTCAGGCCTGATCATGTTGCAGGGAAGATGCAGCTCTTTCTGCTGGAAATATTCGATAGCAACTCTGACTAAAGTAAGCTGCTCAGCAAAGCTTAATAGAGCATCTCTGGTACATTGTTTCTGTGAAGTTTTCTTCAGCAGTTCTGGGCTAGCATTTAGTATTCCTTTCCACCTCAGTGCAAAGTAAGAAGCATGAGTAAAGGCAGGTATCAATTTGCCAGATCATCTCTTTGGAAGGCACTTGGACTCAGCTCTAAAATTCATTTCAGAGTTACCCTGCTGAGTTTCTGAAGAGTGCAGTTGCTTCTTCCCTTTAGTGCTTCTGTCTTTCTCCTGCATTGGTCCCATTTTTAAGGTAGAAGGTAGGTTTTTAGGTAGACTGTGATGTCTGCTTTTACTTTGAAGTTGGGATGAACATATTGCTTTCCAGCTCTAGGCAGTTGTTCCTCTACTCAACTTGAACAGCTTTTTATCCTAACAGCTGTTTTGCTGACATTAATCTCAGTTAGTTATTCATTGGGATTAAAAGCTTTCTGCAGCCAGAACTCTTTGCTGGGAGTGTGCCTTCGTTTGGCAGACCCATTAAAACAGTAATTCTACAGCGCTTAAAAGTTTTAATTTGCCCCACATCCTTCATATTTGGAGTTCCAGCTTAATTGCCCTGTGGACAAAGAGTAAAGATTTACTATAAATACCCTCATTTTTCTACCTTTTCCCTTCCTCCACAATATTTTCAAGCCAAAACTTTAAGAACCAGACTTTGCTAAACTTTGCTTCTTCTTGAGGTACCACAGACATGATGTGTGTGGTTGAGGCTCTATGTACAACTGTTTCTTGAACACTGAGTGAAGTCTATAAGCAACAAGAAAGTCACTCACGGCATGCGTTTGTGTCGTTCGCTCCCTGAAGATGATTATTGTAGTTTCCAGATTTGGCCCCATGGGTAACATGTTCCTGAGAAGAGAGTTTTTGTAACTGTGGTGATGATGTCACTGGTGCTACGACCTTCTGCCAGTGCTAGTGGTATAGGTGGTGTCCTTTTAACCTGATATCCTCTTCTCTTGTGGAGGTGGAAACAGCTGTTCTTGCCAGCACAGCTGGGTTGGATGTAGCTAGAGGAAAATGCTGTAAGTTTTGGGTACACTTGGTGCTTGAATGGCCGTTTCTCTCACTTCTCTGCTGCTTGGCAATCGCCTGGTTATAACTTGTGTCTTATGCTTTGGGAGCTCTGGTTTTAAACTAATGTGTAAGTGTTCCTCCTGTAATTAAAACCAAGGATCAGTTATATTTGGGATCTGTAGCTTAATTTATCCTGGCACTGGTCCAGGCTGGATGGAGAAGCTTTGTTTCCCTATGCAGACTGTTTTACTGCTGCTAAGCAGGTAAAAGGAAGAACTCTGATTGGGGTGTGTGCTCTTGTAACATCTGTTTCTTTACTAATATTTTTCTCACTGGCCTTGGATCTCTTGCATAATGAAGAGACTGTTAAGCATATGTATTAGTCTCTCATGATCTGCATTTGATTTCGGCTCTAGTGCCACCTACTCGCACTGTATTTATAGTGTTTGGTGTAGTTCTAGAAAGAATCATGATAACCCCTTAATTTTTATCATATCAGTATACCCTTTCCTTTACCTCATCTTATTTATCCTGCTACCAGAGTGCATTGAATGAATTTGGTGTGCTTCTGATGAGTAGTACTCTTGTGGGCTAACCATGGGCGTGGAAGGATTAAAACAAGAGTGGTTTTCATTATTGAAAAGAACAAAGTCTTAAACAAAATCGCAAAAGAACTGATGTCCCTTTCAACAGGAGATAAATTTCCAACACCATGTTCAGCTGATGTGTGTTGTATTTTTAGATTTAACTGACCTTTTTTTAAAGACACTACTAATTTCAAATATGAGCCCAATTTATATTTGGAAAATATTTGGCAAAGCACGTGTGTTCATGAGTTCTGGCACACCAGAATTCCGTCTCTGGAAGGACAGAATAATGTTAAATAATATTGAAAAAATCTAAAATTCCTTGATACCATGTTTGCAATCAAAAGGTTCATCTTCTTAAAGCTTGAAACTATAAAAACTGACTTGCTTATCTAAATATAATCAGCAGAAAGATTTACTGGCTAAGTTCAGAGAAATATTTTTTTCTTAAATTGGAGAATCAATTTGTATTTCTTTCTCTCACAGACCAAATAATTTAAATCTAATTCCTTATGTTTGTAGTGTCTTCTACTTGGCTATCCCAAGGATAGGTTCGGGGCCTTGTTGCAGACCAAGCAGATGATCCACCTAAGCTTGTTGGAAGTGGAGTATGGCTTTCTGGGTCTGTTGTTTTTGTGAGTAAGTCAAAAACTGCCAGCTGTGCCCTACAAAGCCAAAGACAATTGATGCTCAAAAGCTTGCTTTCATTTTCATTTTTATAAAGTAACCTACAGAGATTCCTATGTAATACTTCTATTGTTAATATTTTTTTGAGTTTGACAGCCTTTGAAGGTGGCCCAGACTGGAGTTAAGATTGTAGCTCAAGATGATCTCTTTACTTAGTCCCTGGTTAGGAGATTTCGTGAGTATGTGTCTTGAAAGACCATATTTTGTATATTTCCACAGTTGGTGGTGTTGTCTCATTTCCTTATTGAATCCAGATGTTTACTAGTTTTGTTCTCTAGCACTCTGTTTTTAGGCTAAGTTTTGTAATTTTAGAGTGAATTCTCCTGGTTTCTTGTTGTTGTTACCATAAGATTATATATCGAAATTTTTACAGGAGACTTAAAATTTTGCCTTAGAAGTTTGTGTGCTGAGAGTAACTTGGCATTAGTCAGTTTGCTGTCTTTTGTTGTGACTTTATGTTAGGGCAGCAAAAGTACACTCTATAACCCAAATGGGAAACAAAATTATTTGCATTTTTTAAGTACACTGATGATTTTTTAAAAATTTGTTATGATGGCTTCTAATACCATAGAGAATGGTTGATATTATATTGCAGAGAGCTGAGGAAGGCTCTGTTTATTTCTCCAAGAATACGTGACTTTCTACACCAATAGGGCTTTCAAGTATACAGTACCAGAAAATCCAGCTTCACACCCTCATGAGCAGCAGAGCTTGTAAGAAGACAAGTGAATACTAATGCAAATGATGGTTTCTTTTATACATAGGATAACTCTGGGCTAATGCTGGAGTTTCAGTCTTCACCAAAGCCCAGACAAACTAATTGACTTCAGGACAGCACAACAAGCCTTCCACTACACTTTTAATTTTTTGTTCTTATTATTTTTCATTTGAATATCTAGTTTGTCTGGCTGTTCACGCTTTTGGCACTTCATCTCCTGTCCTGTACTTGCAGCATTTGCTAGACTGAATTACAGGTACAAACTTAAAAATGTTAAATTATAAAGAGGTGTGCTGTATTCTTTCTGGGAAAAGATAGATAGGTTTTTACTTTACTCATACAGTATCCAGCATCTCAGTGTTTGATCTCCCTGAAAACTGCTAAATGCAAGTTTTAAAAATAAGAAATAAGAATTATCTGAGTAATATGTTTCTGTCTTCACTCTTGGAGAACGTGATGAAATTTGCAAGGTCAGGTCTGCTAAAATAATACAATAGTGTTGTCTCTGGAAGCTTAGTTCTCCTTCATGGGCATGCATATTAAATACGTGGTCACTGCTGTGTTTCTTCTGAGTATCTCTTTAGTGTGCAGAATGAATAGCTCAGTTCTCAATGAACAGCTATTCAGTGTTTCATTTTCTCCTTACTGTTCAACATGCAGTCCTCTGCCATGTTCTTTGTGCATAGTTCAAATTCTAAGGACAGAATTACTTTCTCAGACTTCAGTGGTGCTCATCACTAAAGTATCTTTGCAAAAAAGTTCTTTGCAAACATGAATCTTGTTTCATGCCTTTACTGTAAGTACCAGGACTGTGGTACAGAGAAATTGATTCAAGACTGTATGCTAATGGGAGACTCTTAAGGCCTTGTAGTCTTTGCTGTGTACTTAGCATTCGGTAGCATTATAGAGGCACAGCTATGGCTCTCTTCCATGTGCTGGGATGCCAGGCACTCATAGCAAATGAGCAATGTGTGACTAGTAATCAGCTATCAAAAGCTTGGTATCAGTGACTGGACTAGTAACACCACTGAATACAGTGGCACAAGCCAGGACAGTATTCAAATATCAGATCAAACATGTAGCTGGCTGAAATATAAGATCATCTCTTCAACTCCCTGCAACTGTTTCCTGCTTTTACTGCCTACATACAAATTATACAGGCAAGAAAATATTGTCCTTGCCTGAAATGGTGGTCTCTAAAGTTTTCAATCTCAGTCTCCTGTGATATGAGTGATGTAATGGATTTGTCTTGTTTTAATACCAATTATTTATTCTTAATCATTCTCAGGCAGTTTCCTGTTCTCTTGTCTCTCATACCTCACTGGACTGTGTGCTTTAAAGGTAACACCAGCCTAAGTGAGAGAGAAGTGCTGGTGCTGTTGAATTGCAATATTTGGGACTCTTCCAACAGAAGAAATGGCCTTAGCTAGGAAACCTTTTTTTTTAATTCTATCAGGATACAGCTCTATTGACTTATTTCCCTGGCTAATAGATGACAAACTGTTGTAATTATTACTACTTTCCTGACTAGCATTACAGACCTTCTGTCTTCACCTCCTTGGATAAGACTGATTAAAGACTGTGTCCAGCAAAAATTTTCTCGCTTACTGTACACATTTCAACTGGAATGTAACATTTTTCATGCTTATAATCACTTTTTGGAAATAAGTCATGATGAATTAGGAATCCATATATTAGGAGTTTTGAAATGACATGTGGTAGGAGAGAGGGCTGGGCAGGCAAGCCCATAACATCTGTCCTTCTGTGTGGACATCATCTGCTCCTTGGTGTTCAGGTTGTGTGAATTTTTTGGCTGAAATTCAGCATGTGAATGTTATTAGATCAAAACTTGTCTGGCATAAAGGCTATGGAAGCTTACTCTGTCAGTTTGTCTTGATAGTGGATCTGCTTGCTGCCACTGTGCTCTGCTTTATCTTAATATTATCTTCACTACCTTCTGAAGTGAGAATGAAAAGTCAAACTGAAATTAATATAGTAAAATACCCACTGTGCCCATTATTATAATACAACAGTATTCATTTGGAAATCTCTGACGTCTAAAATGTTTTGTGGCAGTTTTGAGGTAGGTATCCATTTTTTTTAAAGTTTAAAAATCTAAAAATTTAATTTTCCTCTTTGGTCAATGTGTAAGATGATAAACCACCTAAGGCTGTTAGGTACATCTATAAATAGATGCACATAATTTTTTATAATGGTGAAAGGAGAAATTAATTATTTTCTTTGTAATAAAGGGAATTGCGCTGTAATAAATTTGACTAGGAACTGTAATAAGTCTTACTTCATCTTGATAATCAGTAAATCAATTCAGTGTCTTGGAAGTAGGATGACTTAAAGTCAAAGTGGTATGTCTGATGTGACCCACAGTGCAACAATGCTTTGAACATAATGTGCTAAATGTTTACAGGTAGTGGGCATTTGACAAAATGAAGGACTTAAAGGAATATTGTGCAAAATAATCCAAACAAGTATAGTTGGCTTTTTTGCTTTTCTACCCCCATAGGACTTTGGGCCTGTATGAGTCCTCTTACAACCCAGGACAGTCAATGCAGTCGTAGGGACAGTACTGTCTCAAGATACAACCCCTTCAGTTGTAAAATATGCTGAATATTTTTGAGGCGAATTGTTGATAAGCTCAGGTCCCACTGGCTGGTGATTCATTGTGAAACTGGAAGGCCTTAAGAGAAGGCGTTGTGTTAAGTGTGCACACAGGCACATCAACCATGCATTTAAAATGATGTTACATTTCCCTGTGGGTGATTGTTGGAAGGCTTGAGGACAGCAAAGTGATAGTATCACATTCAGGTAGAAGGGAAATTTGTGGCTCATCTTGGTGAATCACTCATGACTTGGAGACCCTTCAGGTTTTAAAAAAATTTTGTCTATTAGCGAAGTACATGGTGACTCTTTAAATGTTATGATAAAAGCTTGGGCTTTGTATCTGTTTTTTTTTTTTTTGCTGTGACTGTAACATGAACTGCTTTATCTCATATAAAAGCTTCAGGGAATCAGAAAACTATATATTTAATTTAAGTTTTAGGATGCCAGTTTAAGACTTCTATTACCATTTTTGCAAGGTAAGTGTTGAACAGAAACTGGCTTTATCTGTCTGGCTTTGAAGCACAAGGTCAGCATCATACGGATCTCTATGGTGTGTTGGCACGAAATCATCTCTCAGAACAATAGTTGTACTATGACAGTGCGTAGAAGTAGCAAATAGGCTCCCAAATGGAGACACAGGTAAGCAGAATAGAAGTTTTGGCTGGAACCCTGGGAAAATGTTTGCAGCTAGTGTCTCTTGTGAAAAAAAAAGGAGAAACTTGAGATTTTAGCACAAGGTAGCTTTGTGCAGGTTTCTGTTGATGGCAAAAAGAATGTGGAAAGGTGCACGGCAGACACTTGATAACCAGGCACCAAGAGAAATACCTTTTGATGTTATATCCTGTAGGTTCAGGCAGCTTCTGAAAAACTGAAATATGCCCTTTTTTCCAAAGTAGCTGACCTTGAAGTAAGGGAAGGAGCTGGAAGAATGAATCTGAAAGGGGGTTTTTGAAACTGAAGTGTGGCTGTTGCACTACTTTGAACCAGGTATTATCTTGTGTGAGCTCTATGAAAAGTCCCAGATAAAGTAAAGAAGGTACTTGTATCCAGCTGGCAAGAGTGTGGTCATCATATCTTGGGCTTGTTTATTTGTCTTATTCTTTTTTTATGTGTGAGCACCACTAGTTTACCATCTCTGAAAATCAGGCTTTGTATTCTGCAAAGGGTAGAAGAAGATGGCTGGCTAACTCCCCAGGTGGTTTCTTGAGTACCTTTGCAGAAAGCCTTATAGAAGCTCTCTTCTATAAAAGCCACAATTTACCAGTCTTTATGTAGTTACTCTAAAACCTGCGGATTGAGGTTTTGGGCAGTAGGATATGTCTTTGTAGGCTCATTAGTAGCTTTTTTCCTCTGATTTCTCTGACTAGGGTCTCTCAATATTTGGCTGCAAGTGGTACAACCCTTGTAAGTCCTGTCGTGGTTTGGTTTAATGTGTTAGTTCACCCATTAGATATTACTGAGAGCCCAAATTCTGAATACAAATATATAGAAATATACTTTGTATGACAAGGTAACCTACCTAGTTGATCAAGGGAAGCCAGTTGATGTAATCTTTTTTTGGATTTCAGTCAAGTTTTCGATACTGTCTCTCACAGTATCCTCCTGGACCAAATGTCCAGCACACAGCTGGATAAACACATCGTGCAGTGGGTGAGCAATTGGCTCACAGGTTGAGTAGAGAGGATAATAGTGGATGGGGGTAATATCAGACTGGTCATCTGTCACTAGTGGGGTTCCACAAGGCTATGTGTTAGGCCCAGTGCTCTTCAACATCTTCATGAATGACTTGGACACAGGACTGCAATGGATACTAAGCAAGTTTGGAGGTGATGCAAACCTCAGGGGAGCTGTTGTCTCCCTTGATGGCAAAGAGGGCCTGCAGAGGAACCTCAACAGTTTAGAAGGCTGGGCAATCACCAACCATATGAAGTTCAACAAGGGGAAGTGCCATATTCTGCACCTGGGATGGGGCAACCCCAGATGTACATACACACTGGGGAATGAGATGCTGGAAAGCAGTGCCATAGAAAGGTGCCTGGAGGTCCTGGTTGACAGCAAGTTGAATATGAGTCAGCAGTGCCCTGGCAGCCAGGAGGGCCAACCCTGTCCTGGGGGGCAGCAGGCAAAGCATCACCAGCCGGTCAAGGGAGGGGATTGTCCCTCTTTGCTCTGCACTGGTGCAGCCTCACCTTGAATATTGTGGCAGTTATGGGCACTGCAAAAGAAAAAAGATATTCAGCTCTCAGAGAGTGTCCAGAGGAAGACAACAGAGATGGTGAAGGGCCTTGAGGAGAAGCTGTATGAGGAGGGACTGAAGGCACTTCGTCACTGCCTGGAGGAGACTGAGGGGAGACCTCACTGCAGTTACAGCTTCCTTCTGAGGGGAAGAGGAGGGGCAGGCACTGATCTCTTCTCTGTGGTGACCAGTGACAGGAGCTGAGGGAATGGCCTGAAGTTGTGTCAGGGGAGGTTTAGGTTAGATATTAAAAAAGGTTCTTCACCCAGAGGGTGGTTGGGCACTGGAAAGGCTCCTCAAGGAAGTGGTGACAGCACCAAACCTGACAAAGTTCAGGTGGCATTTGGATGATACTCTGAGGCACTGGTGTGACTCTTGGGGATGTTCCTGTGCAGGGCTTAGTGTTGTACTCGATGATCTTTGTGGGTCCCCTCTAACTCAGCAGATTTCTGTGATACTATGAAACTGGGGAGAAAATAAACAAGCCGACAAATACACAAGGGAAAAAGAAAAGATTTGCAGAGGAACTGTTAGTGACAGATTTGAGTAAACCAAGTTGATTCACAACTTTGTCATGTCTTACCACCTCTTAAGGAACTTGATGGTTTTTCTTCCAGTACTTAAGTAAAGATGGTAAGTAAAATTCTAAAACTAGAATTTTCTTAATTGATTTTGTCAAGAAGTAGATTGTTGTCTCATATGAACTAAATATCTGAGCTTTATATAAGCTGTTTGCTTGTCATATTAATTTTTGACTGGGAAAGATGGTGTTGAAGCTTAAATTTATTCTGCAAATTCAATTCCTGTGGAGATTATTGTGACTGCCAGCATGAAAAGCATCACCATCTTTATTTCAGAGGAAAATGAATTTCAACATAACAATGTTATGACATATTAAGTTGAAGTTTCTTTTACAACTGTTCACATGCATTTATGAGTCAAATAAGGATGGCATACAGAGACTGAAGTAGTATTTTGATTGTCAGTCTTCAGCTGGCTTTTATACCATCTAGCCATGTATACAATGTTGAGTCTATGTAGGTACAGGACACCTGACCCTGTCATCCCTCCCTCTTAGATTCAGTTAAGGGATTGCAGTTAGGGGACCAAAGATGGTGACCAGCTTCACACCGCTCAAGGCAGCTCAAGCCACCTGCTCTAGGCTGGCCCTTAGCTCTAACCAAAGACCATTCATCAGTGATGGCTGAGCTCTGAGGGCTGACCTCAGAGATGGACTTTGCTATGAGATGAAACCGTCTGAGCACAGCCAGCATCCTTTTCTATTGTACTTGGCTGGCATGCTAGAAAACAGCTTGTTTGTGGATTTTCTTTTTTAATTGTTAGGATTTAACTCTCTGTGGCACAGATTTCATCATTGCTGAACCTGGGAACATACTTATTTACTGATGGAGGAATCTGCCAGATTTATGACCTAACTTACCTTTCAACAGATCCCCAAGTGCTGTTGTTGCATGGCACATTTAAGAGCCTTGATGCTTCAGTAAGGTTAAGAATCTGTTGTATGTAAGGTTGTTCCACCCAAGCCACTGAGCACCTGTGGCAGTATTTCCCCTTTATTTTCTTCCTGCTGTTACTTCCGTGCTGTTTGTTTCATGGTCTTGCAACTGTGACCTGTAAGAATGTTACTAGGCAGGTCGCTCTGACAGGTAATTCTCCCTGGTGTGAGAATTGTCCCTCTTTCTCTCCTTTTCCTTATATTTTGCTTCGTAGGTTTAAGGTCATATTACAGTAAAAAGAAGACCTAGTGCACAGCAAAGTAGATGAATCATTTGAATACTTGATAACTGTTATCCCATGGTGTATATACACAGAATCTAAACAGCTAATCAGTACAAAACACTTGCACCTAATTGGCGTTCTCCAATCAGCACTAATAGCATCACCTATGGTAACAGCTGTACTTCTCTAACATTCGGGAACAAAATCTACCTCTAGGGCAGCCATGCAGATAAGTGGGCATTATCTCCAACAGGACCTAGGAATTTTGAACTTACACATTTGAGGTGAGACAGAGTATTGTTAGCCAGCTTTGGTGCCTGGAAAACGTTCTGTAATAAATTAGGACATCTGAGTGCCTTCAGTGAAGCACCTTGCCTGTCCATTTGGTGATAGGACTCCTCCAGCTGTATCATGGATGCAACTTAATGGGGAATGCTCCAGAAGGGGAAGGCTGTATCAAGAGTACAGCTTGAATAATGCCTGTAGCCACCTTAAGCATGCCATTCCTTTTCTGAAACATACACTGAAACCAAGTATCCCTGTCATGTCCAAGTGTTCCTGTAATTCCCTCCTCCTCATCCTCCCTCTCCCATCAGATCCTGATTTTCTCCCTCCTCTTCTGTCTCACCCAAATGGTTTGCTGGCCCCAAAAAAGACTACTCCTAACATGATGTCACCCACTATTCTTGGCCATGAGACTTGCAGTGCTTCCCCTCTGGTTTTAAGTGCTGTCCCCACTCTGCCAGCAGAAGCAATGCCATGGAGATGGCTTGCTATCTTAGGCACCTTTTTAGCCCAGCCAAAACCCATTCTAGAGATGGGCTGACCCACTCAAATGCTAAGCAGATCCTGCAAGAGCTTTGGGCAGGGCTTTATCAGGGAAAAAGTATAAACTGAAAATGTAATACGTTGAAATACACCAGAATGTGGATTTAATGCCTGATTTCATGGCAGCAGATATATGGATAGATTGTTACCACTGCTGTAACGCCACCCATCAAGGAGGGAAGATTGTGGGCAGGATTATTGACCAAGCCTCTAGCCTTCCCAGGGGCAAAATGGGCTCAAAGAAAGGGCACATAAGTTTGTATTTTCTAAAGTGTTGTTGTGTTTAAGTTAAACCAAAAATGCATGTTCTTACTGTTCTCAGAGCTATGAGGTGAAGGCTGTGCTATGGTGGCTGGCTGGTTAAAAGGAGAGTGACTGCTCTTAAATGTTCTGTCAGGTGATGCTTTGCCCCAGCCTCTCAGTGCCTGAGGTTAACCTCAACCACTGATCCAGTGCAGTGCTCCTGGGGTCAGAAGTGTGCTGTTACAATTTTTCTGCTTAGGTCAAAGCTAAGAAAAAGTTAGTTGGGTGGGAAAAATAAAACCCAAGCCCAGAAGTTAAAGGACTGCAAGATGATGACTGATATACATAGATTTTAAGGAATGTATGTACCATTTTCTAGCATATTTGTCTTTGATATATGTTTAAAAACTACAGCTTCGTCTTCACAAAACAACCCATGTTCTTTCAGAGAAGGCAAAGACAGCTCCATCGTTTTCTTCTGTGCATTGGTCATTTAGAGGTGATACATGTTCAGGAAATCAAATTTTGCAATGAAGTGAGGTCCTATAATAGGCTCAAGAGATGCTCTGCATGTTAAGAGCATTTCAGAATTCTTGGCTTTGGTTTTGTATTTTTTCCTCCATTTTCTTAATCAACACCATTCCTGCACCCCGCCTTCTGGAAGCTGTATTTGTGTGTGACTTTTTCAAGTTATATTTGCATGTGGCTTTGTCTGTCGGTCTTTTTTTTTTTTTCTCCTTTCATTTCTCCCCCCTTTAAGGGGCAGTTATGAAACTCTTGGAATGTCTGGGTGTTCTTATTTGCACTTGATGTGTGTGGTTCATTTTCATCACTGAATGGGAAAGAAAAGGGGTAAAATAGTGTTCCTGTAGCAGTCTGCCTACACTTGCTGTAGGAAAAAAGCCAGCATTGCTTGTCTTTGGGTAAAATAAAAGTATTTCAGATCTCTTTTGGCTGCCTGTTGCTTGTTGGCATATATATATATATGGTCTCACTATACGATCTTAGCAGTCCAGGGGAGGGCAGCTGAGGTAGTCCTGCCTTTTGCCAAGTTCAGTGGTGTACTCTTGTTGTGACATTGCTTAGAGCTGCTGGGATGAACTGTCTCAACTAGTTGTGGAATTAATCTGGTAGCAAAGGACATTGTTTATCTCTTGCCAGGGAGGTCTTCAAAATGCTTCAGGTTTGAGCTTTATTGTTGGTTTGTTGGTTTTTTTTCCTGTCCTCTATCCTTAAACTTTTGCAGCAAATCCAAATGGCTTCTTCCTTTTGGACAAATATAGAAACTGCTATCATGTTGCTTGTAGCTTGTGGCATGCAGTAGAACTGGAAACAAATGTCTGTACAATGATATGTTTGATACCATTTGATCTATGGAATGCCCTGTTCCAGCTCCATCCCCCAACTTTTTGTCCATTTTTCAACTCCCTCCTATGGAGCCTAGTGGCTTAAAATTCTGCCAGCTCTTAGAAATAACAAAGTCATCTGCATAGTGTACTGAAAGACTGAGGTAACAAAAGTTTTCTATTTCCAGAACATGATGCTAAAGGCTTTATCAGAAAAAAAACTCCTTCAAAAATTAAAAGGTCTGGTTGTAAATCAGGCTTTTGGAGCAAAGTGGTAGACTTACTGGTCATGTGTGTTACGTCTGTGATGTGAAAAACCACTCTAGAACTGCAGTTGCCTAAATCTTCCTGCATTATCCTGGCTTGCTTTCTTGTGAGATGTTGAAAGCTTTCATTGCTATGCAGTTTCTCCCTCTGTGGCTAATGCTGTGGTCCTTCTGCTTTCTAACTCTTGTTACTTAAGCAAGGGGGAAATGAAAGCTCTTATTCACAGATTTACTCTTCTAAAGAATTAGTTTTAGCAGGAGGCTTTCTGTTTTTTTTTGTGGTTGGTTGATTGGTTGGTTTTTTGGTTGAGTTTTCAATTCCACCCCGCTTTTTTCTTTATGACTGTTCAGTATTAGTAATTTATTGGAAGAGTGCTTCTTACAGCCATAGGAAATACAGGTGTCAACTGTCTCACACAAGAGTTCTCACTGATTAATTTAGAAATTAGTAGTAGACACACTTTGAAAGTGTGGTTTTCCCACTCAGCTTTACATTTCTCATCAATTAAGGGGTATTTCTGGCAACGAAACTTTACCGTATTTTTTTCAAACCATAATGTTAATGCATTTGCATTATTAATGAAGGCTGGATGAGCTTTGGGATAGTTCTGTTGCTGCTGCTTGACGTGGTTGCCTCACGTGGATCACGGTGACTTCTGTTCTGTATTACAGTGACCAAAGACATAGCAGTAAGCCAACAGTAGGTAGAAGCTGGTTAAATTGAGAAGCAGGTGTGTGCTAATGCAAGGTAAGGTTTTGAGTTGCTTTTCAAAAGAGTTGTCCACAAAAATTGGATCCGTTACCTGGTGTGCAACAAGCCGATAATTACACACCCCAGAGAGACACTGGTCGTTTATTTCAGAGCTTTACAAGCCGGGGTGCTTGGTGGTATTCTACAAATCCAGCACACCAACTATCAAAACTTTTTACTCTTTATACATTTTAGCAAACAAAGGAATTAGTGTTCACTGGCTATTCACTTCTCATGCTAATTAGTCCATATGCTCAGTCTTTCTCTTCTCTTCTCTTGAGTCAGTGGGTTTCTTGTTTCTCATTTCAGTGGTCCATGAGTTTGTGGTCACAATCTCCCCCTGCTAGAATTACCTTTTACCCAGTCGGAGTTGATTCAGCACAGTTGCTGAGTTGGCTTTATTAGTTTCTTTCTTATCTTGGGAGTTCTGCCAAATGTTCTTGTGGCCTATAAATTCTGAACTATTTCTGTTTCATTAGTGGTTCATCCTTCTTACCAAGCTTTGTTAACCTCCCCCTAGGTCTGAGATAATTAAAACATCTCCAGCCCTATACCTTAACAGGGCAATTCTACCAACAAGTAATTTCTTTTTCTAACACCTGGACATCACATAGAGCTTACTTGTTAGCTGCTGTCTGTTTCAATAATTAAATCTCCCTTCCTGCTAATCAGGCCCAAAAGCGCACAAAGATCAAACATCAAAAAAATATCCTTTCCCAAGAAAATGTTACATATTCTGCATTTTGAAACAAAGTCACTAGTCTCCAAGGGAAGGAGACCTTGGAAATTCAATGGAAAGTAACCATTCTGCTTCAGAGACATCTGCTGTCAAGTGCACAGAGAAGACACAGTTTGAGAATGAGTGTACTGCAAATGGTTCGTGTGAATCTTTATGGATCTGTCTCTCTTTTTTTTTTTTTTTTCAAATGCTTTGCTTGGTCTCTTGCAATGCACTGTGCAATCTCCTGCTGGAGATTTATGTTTGGTCTCTGTAAATTAAAACAAATCTTTTAAGTTGGAGGTTTGACTTTCCATAAATCATATCTCATTGGTTACCAGCATTTCTGGTCAGATGTAACAATGGTTTAAATCTTCTGGAACAGAATTTGGAGGCCTTATGTACTTGGATACTCCATCTATTAGTGACTGCTAAGAAATACCATTATCAAATTTATGCTGATGTATTAGTTTTGCTCAGCCCTACAGGTCAGAGTACACATTGCCAGGAAGGTCCCAGGTTTAGGGGAGGGACAGGAAATTACAGTGGACAGGAAGAATGATACTGCTGACAAATGTGGGATTTTGGTGTAGGTTGTGGTTGCCAGGCATCAGGATTGGAACGGTAGCTTTAGGTTTGTGTTGAATGATGTTATGACAGAGGACCTGGAGAAGAATATCCCATTTAGAGTAGTGACTTCCCTGTAGTGCTCATTTGAGTATTTTGTATGAGAACATTTCAAGTGATAAGATAAAATTGCCCACTTCTTTTTCCTTACTATAAAATAACTTATTTGCACACTTCTAAAATATCTGTAGTATAGTAAGTACATACAAATATGTAGAGAATATTTTGGAAGAAACAGGGTATTCGGTGCTCACTGAGGGCTGCATGCACAACCCAGTGTTTCAGTATGATGGCAAGGACAGTGTGTCCTTGAGCCTGAAAAAATAAGGAGGTTTGAAGGATGTAAACAAGAAGGGAGGATGTAGAGCGGGGTGTGCTGACCGTGAGATAGGTGGGGAAAGACAGTGGGCGTGATTGCTATGAGCTAACTAATCTGTTACGGGGAAGGGGCGTGTGAACAAAGGGTATTATCCTATCAAAATGCTGTTTAAGTTGTGTGGACATGTCTGATGCTAACAAAAATGCTGAGCTATGTAGCAATAAACGAACATTGACTATACCTCTATGTGGATTCGTCTCTGATTCCAAAGCAGCTTCTCTTTGTCTGGCGCCCGAACAGGGACCAAGAAGTGGGAGACTCGCAAGATTCTCAGTGCGGATCGATGTGGAATAGAGGATCGGAGTCAGAGAAGCTGCTGCAGAGGAGAATCGACAGAAGAACCGAGAGGCCAGTCGGCATTGGAGTCAAAGTAGGAAGGGTTGCTACCTTCCCCCTGCCAGCAGCCAGCATGGAATTGGAATTTGCAGCGGCACAAAAACTGTTACTTTCTATACTTGCTAAGCGAGGAGACTCTGTGAAAGAGAAACTTTTGGATAAGCTCCTTCTATGGGCACAGGGTTATTTTAAGCAACCCCAGCTGCAGAGCCAGAGCCAGGAAGCAGGAGGGAGGGGTTACCTGTGGTTCTGCTTCTCACAGCTTTCCAGGAGCTGCTGCTGTTCGAGTTTGCAAGCGGCGTCCGCCGAAATTGCAAAGACCCCCCCCCCAAGGTAGCAGGGGCGGTCCCTTCTATGCTGCTGAAGCCCGTTTATGTAACCAAATAGGAACAGAGCCGTGCATACTCTAGGTTTACTATTCAACTGCGCAGATATGACAAGTGAGGCGTTGCATATACTCTGCGTCCTCGCGCAAGAAGTTTAAAAACTTCTCAGACAAAATCTCCACAGCTTCGGGACACGAACTGAAACAGAATGATATCGTGCCTTAAAAGTACAGATGGGGCACTACCGCAAAGCCTGATGCCTGATTTGGCGAGGCATCCGTGAAAAACAGCAGTGGAATCAGGACCGCGCGTCCCAGGATGCTGGGTGGGCGGTGGAGCAGTCCAGCGCCCGCCGCAGGCTTTCATGCTCAGCATCCATGCTTGGCATCGGTCGTAAAGGGACGGCTCGGAGCAGAAGTCGTGGTGAAACAGCAGCACTGAGGATGGAGGCAGAGGGGGAGGAAGCAGCAGCAGCGGCCCCCCCTTATAACCCCCCGTGTGGGGGGAGGGAGACCCACAGCACAGCCACTGAACCGGGCAACAGCCCCCCAGTTCCTTCCCCCTGCGGGGAAGGGACACCTAAAGCGAACAAGCTGCTGGAACTGTGTGAACTCGGACTGGGTCTGCGAGTCCCATGTTTCCATGTTTCCCTATACAAAACTGTCTCCCTGCCGGGCCGCGGGGCCAGGGTGGGGCAAGGCCGCCGTGAGCCGCTCCATAGCAGTTGCTGCCGTGGCCTTGGTCCCCGCGCCCTGCAAAAATCCAACTCCCGCCAGCCGTGCAGTGTCCTGCACGGAGCTGCGGGCTGCCCAGAGCCTGGCATAATCAGGAAGGTGACGGGAGCCAGCGGGGGCCGGCGGTGCCCCACTGCCCCCCGCCAGGGGCTAAGTGGAGGTGTCACTGCTGTGCTCCCGGCCGGGCCAGCCAAGCACCGCCTGGCCGAGCCCTGAGTGGCAGAGGAAAAAAAAACAAAAACAAACAAACAAACACCAAAAAACCAAAACAAACTGACACAGCTGACAGCAAATCCTTACAGTAGCTTCTGTGGTTGTCAAAGCAACCCGAATTCTACCTAATATTAGAGTGCTCACAGACACTCTTTACCACCTATATTGAACTAACTTCTAATTAATAATAAAGTTCTAAATTGTAGCTGTGAAGAAATTAAAAAAATTAGTTTAAAGCATTTGTTTTTAGCTAAATGCTGTGAAGTATGTTAGGATTTTAAATCTGCAATACATTGCTAAGTTTTATTAAATGAGTTAATATAGTCTCCGACTCGCTATGTGTAGTAGGGGTAGTGCAAATGGCAAATGGATGTTACGCATTAGCAGAATTTGCGAAGCAGAAGTAAGTGCATGTCACAGTAGATACTTTTTCAAAAATGGTATGGGCATAACTGGATGGATTGACGGTTTAGTAAAAAATGGAATCTTGCTACTGATGTTTTTGGTAATAGTTATGTTGATTTTAGGTTGTGTAATTAGCTGTATCAAAAGGGGGTTAGAACACATTGTAGCAAACACCTGGCTTGTGCAAAAGGAAAAATGGGGAATTGTAGAGAATATTTTGGAAGAAACAGGGTATTCGGTGCTCACTGAGGGCTGCATGCACAACCCAGTGTTTCAGTATGATGGCAAGGACAGTGTGTCCTTGAGCCTGAAAAAATAAGGAGGTTTGAAGGACGTAAACAAGAAGGGAGGATGTAGAGCGGGGTGTGCTGACCGTGAGATAGGTGGGGAAAGACAGTGGGCTCATGTGTGATTGCTATAAGCTAACTAATCTGTTACGGGGAAGGGGCGTGTGAACAAAGGGTATTATCCTATCAAAATGCTGTTTAAGTCACGTGGACATGTCTGATGCTTACAAAAATGCTGAGCTATGTAGAAATAAACGAACATTGACTATACCTCTTTGTGGATTCGTCTCTGATTCTGAAGCAGCTTCTCTTTACAAATATGTAGATTTTTTTTTGCTCCTGTGCCCTGTTTGTAATATGGAATAGGGTCTTCAAGTCATAAATGGAACTAAAGGTAAAAAAATTACTTTGATTGTGCTAAATAAAACACCGTGATATGGAAAAAAGTCACAGCTTCTTCTTATCAAGATAACATCATCTAAAAAATGTTATCTCTGTCTGAAGGTAAACTACTAACAGCATGTAAAGAAGATAATAGCAATTGTTCAGTTTTCAGCAGCTTAACAATGTTTATCCTTTAGTATTTCCAGTGTTCTATATAAAAATAGATCTGCATGATATTGAAAATTGTTTGGAAAAATACAAAAGAAAACAGTCGCAAATAGAGGGACTAATCACTTGACTCTCAGAATTTCTTATACATTGATGATTTATAGTTGTTGTAGTTATCTAAAAGACTTACATGAGACATGAAAACATCTCGAGGAAGTGTTCTGCCAGGAAAATTTTAATAATTAAAGCTGTTTCACAAGAGCAAATGACTGAGAAGATGTTTGCATGAAGATTGTTTTGTACCTATAGAATTCTAGTAGCTTCGAAAATGTCTGTCGTTCTTTACTTGATTTCATTTATAAATTCCCTCTCAAGTAGTTTATGAAGTTCACTAAATTAATCTTGGGGTTGAGCTGGCATGGAAGCTCTCCACAAAAAACTGCAAATGTGGAAAGATTTGGCTATGCTAAATACACAGTCAGTATAAGAAACACTAGCAAAGCGACACATGGATATCCGTAGATACAAGCTGCTGGTTTTGTAGAATCCCATTATTTGTCTTTTAATTTTTTTTCCCTCAAAAGTTATTTAAAATACCAGTTGTATACATTGTTTAAATCCTTCTTCAGACCCATGGGTGCTTCAAAACCAGAGCTGGGACACAGATACAGAAGTCTGTTAAGTGCACATAGAGCTAGGAGATCTCTAACACTCTACTCACTACAAAATTACAGTGTGTAGAGACGGATAGCTGAGGAGAAGTCCTCCCTTCTGTATGACTTAAAAAGAGATGAAAGTGGCTGTGTCTTTCAGTTTATCCACCCAAACTCTTTTGTAAGAATTGTAGGTAGGATGCTCTTGCAACCAGGGTTGGGACTGAAATTACAGAATCACAGAATCAGCTGAGTTGGAAGATCATAGAGTGCAACTCTTAAGCCCTGCACAGGAACATCCCCAAGAGTCACACGAGTGCCTCAGAGTATCATCCAAAAGCTTCTTGAACTCCGTCAGGTTTGGTGCTGTCACCACTTCCTTGAGGAGCCTGTTCCAGTGCCCAACCACCCTCTGGGTGAAGAACTTTTTTTAATATCTAACCTAAACCTCCCCTGACACAACTTCAGGCCATTCTCTCAGCTCCTGTCACTGGTGACCACAGAGAAGAGATCAGTCCCTGCCCCTCCTCTTCCCCTCAGAAGGAAGCTGTAACTGCAGTGAGGTCTCCCCTCAGTCTCCTCTTCTCCAGGCAGTGACAAAGTGCCTTCAGGCCCTCCTCATACAGCTTCTCCTCAAGGCCCTTCACCATCTCTGTTGTCTTCCTCTGGACACTCTCTGAGAGCTGAATATCTTTTTTCTTTTGCAGTGCCCATAACTGCCACAATATTCAAGGTCAGGCTGCACCAGTGCAGAGCAGAGTGGGACAATCCCCTCCCTTGACCGGCTGGTGATGCTTTGCCTGCTGCCCCCCAGGACAGGGTTGGCCCTCCTGGCTGCCAGGGCACTGCTGACTCATATTCAACTTGCTGTCAACCAGGACCCCCAGGTCCCTTTCCATGGCACTGCTTTCCAGCATCTCATTGTGATTTGTGAGTTGCTTGTGATCAAAGTAGTTATTTCTTTTGCAGTCTGGTGTTAAACACAAGATTTATAGGCGCTGTTTTGGACTTGTTCATTTCACAGTTCTTCGAATCAGAATGACTTAGTGCCTGTGATGGAGCTTCACATAGAGCAGAGAATCCTGCCAAGTGGATTAGAGCTGGGAACTGCTGTCTTCATTAGGTCCTTGGCGTACTTGCTACTTGAACTTGAATTGGTCCATTACACGACACAAGATTCAGTGAGTGGGGAACACAGAGAGTGCTTCAGAGCTTTTTCTAGGCTTTAAAATTTTGAGTTATGTAGTTGGCTTCTGCCACTCCCTACACCTTCTGTTTGCTTATTATAGTCACAGCTGTATGTAGAAAATAAAATCTTTTTGCTTATTGCAATGAAACAGTGTCACATGTCACACGTCTTCTCTGGAGACTTTGTTAATAGAAATGAGCTTCCTTTGAATCATTTCTCAAGAAGCTGGTATGATACCAGTTGGTAATTCCTACTAAAAAAACCCCTGTCTTTTGTGTACTTAATCCTAACATAACAATTTCAATCCTTAAACCAAAATTTTACCGACACTTCAGTAGAAGTGTGAAACAATCTTGGTATTTAGTGACTCATTTTTGCAGCTCAGTCCTCCTTTTGGGAGGAAAAAATTCTCCCTCTCTTACATTCTTTCTGTCTCCTTCACACTTTGGTACAGGTTGTAAAGATATTTCATGTGTCTACTGTGTAGGATTTCCTTAGTGTAACGATTGAAAGCAGATGTGTGAATATGCACATGAACAGTGTCCCATACTCACATACAGACATATGGAGCTAATGAATTTTGACTGAGCCACAGATGATGCAATAAATTTATATGGCAGGTTTGGGAGTGTTGCCACTTGTAGATATATGCATATGGTATGTCCACTTTCCTTTCTGCTCTCTCCTTCTTCAATATTAGCCGTATTTAAACAAAAGACCTATCAGGATGACGCTTGGGAATGCTAGTACAAACATATTTTTTAAATTTTGTGACTCTTAATAAAGTTTAGAACAATTCTGTCTGGATTTTAAAATTTTTTTTAATTCTCAAAAATTATGAAAGATGCTGATTTTTTTTTTCCGCATTACCATTGCTTACCATAGCATTTCATTGTGGTCTAGAATGAGACCAATGTCTGAGTTTTGGTGGGTGGCATTGTTTTGTTTCTAACGTGTAGGACTTCAGGAGAGAAATCCTTGGAATTAATGCTCTGAAAGAGTGGAGTGATTGGAATTCTGTATGGAAACAAAATCAGCCTCCCTTGCAGTAAAGCTGAAAGATGACATAATTTTCTGTATTGTTCATTTCCATCAGGTTCATCCTTTATGTAGTACTTTTCTTGTTGACTAAATAGTTAGGGGCTGTGTTGGGATACCAAATTGTGCTCTCCTGTTGAGCACAGAGAGGAAAACCAAGCTTCTTTTTTAATTCGTAAGACATTTCTAATCTGCTTCTGCAGCTCTTCATGAGCTCTTGAGTGCATGTCAGTTGTATAGTGAAGGCTTTGTTAGAAATACACGCACACCTCCTGAAGAACCATTATCCTTTAGAAAGCAAGGAGGTTTTGCCCTGCATTCCCACCCCAGGCCCCTTGCTGTGTTTGAGCAGCACAGTACCTGTGCTATTCCCACACTGTGTGGGTTGCGCTCTTCTTCGCCATTAGCGGTGCCTCTGTGAACCAAAGGAGGGAAACTGCAAGCTAAGAAAATATTGATTAAAAATTGACTTGGGATTTTGTTGTAGGTAATGACCATGACAAATGGTTTGTCTATTTGGACATCTTTTAAATTTAGTCAAGTCACGTAGAGTCCTCTTGCTAACTCCCACCTACAAGGTGACAGGAGAAACTCACTGCAGTTAAAAATTTAGCAATATTTATTGCAGAGCTGCTGTCCATTGCTTTTCATTGTCATTGATTGGGGAATATAAAGAGGTAGACATGTCACTTTATTTCTGCTGCTTCTGTAGTAACCCACGAACCCTGAGGGTTTTTTTTAACCCATGAGCTCTGAAGAGTTTAGAACTTGTTTTCTCTTGATTTTTAATCATCTTGAGTACAGCTCAAGATGTACAGTTCAATTTGGAGCTTAAGGGATACAAAGTACAATTGAGAGCATGAAAAGCTGTCGTAGAGTTTTTGTTGATCCTTACCGAAGTTGTCTCCTTAGAGGCACACTGAAGTCCACTAACAGGCAAACAACAGGCAAGGAATTTAAAGTGGGTGTTTGGACATTAGAGACCCCTTTATATTCTACACCTGCATCTTACAAGCTGCAAAATTCTAGGAATTGCTTCTCTTGCTGTAAAGACAGCACTGTGGTAGTACTGGAGTTTGGTGCTACCTGGAAGTTCAAAATGGCTTGTATGTAGGAGTGAATGATCTTAGCTATTGCAGTATGACTTAGAGAGTATTTTTAATTTATTCTTCTGAACAAGTTGAGTTTTTTGGTGCTGTACTCCAAATCCTACGTCAAGTTCTGAACAAGTAGTTTTTTAGAGTTGATTTCTAATGGTTATTTCAAACTCAGACTTTTTGATATCTACAGTGTTGTACTTCAGTTGTATTGCTTAAAATAGAGTATTCTTTTAGCCTTTAATAAAACACAATTGGTGATGTTTAGTGTAGTGAACACGGTTAAGAGGTTTAGTAACATAATAAGACTGTAAAGATCGTGCCCCAATGCAAATTTGGTCTTGAGCTGACTGAGCAAAAAACTTTTGAAGGAACAATTTAGCCACAAAGCTAATAATATCATGATGTAAACTTTAGTATCTAAAATTGTTTCACCTTTCTCACTTCCTAGATCATGACTGTTGATGGACATTTGTGGTGAGTTATGGAGAAGGTGTTTGCGGTACAAAATTCAAAGAAGTAGCTAAATATGTGGTTTCAGGTTTCACAACACACCAGGAGGGTAATGTGAAAGAATTAATATGCTTTTTGTGACATTAATATGAGTGAATTAAGAAAGAACTCTATCTAGGTTTGCTCTCAGTGGTAGATGGCAGGAAAAAAATACCTGGCTTGTTGAAAGTTCGACTAATGGCAATGTTGGAGGAGATGAAAGAAAGGTATGCTGTAAAATAGTACAGGAATTGCTACAATTGTGGGAGAGAACACCTTTTTTTTTTTTTTAACAGCAGACTGAGTAGTCTTACAAATTATCTTAGTGTTAATGCAGTGTCTGCTTCATGTCTAGTGCTAACTGGTAAAGCTTATAAAGAACAAAAACTTCAGTAGGAATTACTGTCAGGGCTGTTCCAACCAGTGTTTGCTGATTACAGCGTGTATAATACAGTAATCATGCTTTGAACAAATGCCTGTTCCAGTCATAGCAAGGTAGCCCTCTGCCCTCAAGAACCTTCACTGCATGGTCTAGTTTTTCTTGTTTCCCTACTGATCTGCAGTACTAAAACACTCTAAGCTTAATACAACAGGACAAGTCAGTAGTGAGAACAGCACAAAAAGTCTTGCTAAACTGTCTTGCTAACCTGTCTCAACCCTAAATCTCATTAATAGTGTTGGCTGCACCATGTGAGCAGTGAATACATGTCCATTGCCAAACCTTCACTGTTGATCATTGTGCCTTCTGTGGTGGATGGCTTTGTATTTAGAGGAAGGAGAAGACATATATGCATCCCTGGCTTGGAGCCTGCACCTGTGGTTTTGGAGCCTGTCTGGACATTCAGATATGGCCAAGTTTTCTCCAGAACAGCTGTTCTTATAAGATTTAGAACAAGAAGAGGAAATCTCCTAAGAACTGCTGATTGTTGTGGAACTCCTTGCCATTTTGGCAGAAAACTTGCTTTAAAAATTGAGGACAGATCATAAAGTGCTTAAGCGCATAAGTAACTTTACACACCCGAGTAGTTCTACTGCACTCAGAGGACTTCTTTCTCCATGCAGAAAACTGCTGATGCACTTTAGTGCTTGGAGATTCAGGCTCGAGTAGTATTTTGTTGATGAGCCTCATGTTCTCTAAACTCAGTTCCACAGATGGAAGACACGTAGGCAGGAGTTTTGAAGTCATGGGAAAGGCAGAGACTGAAATACAAACTACATAAAGCTAGACTTGAGTGTATTTATACATTTAGAAATATGGATATCAGTAGTGTCAGATCTTAAATCTTGGGAGGGGAAGAATGAAAGCTAAGTAATATTAGATGCCTCAAGTTATGTGGAGCATCAAAAAAAGGAAGTAATTGGCTTTTTTAGGAGTTTGTAAGTCAGTAGAGTTGGGCTCTGTAAGTTGAGCTCCTGGTGGAAAAACATTTAAAGTTAGGTGACAAAGTTGGTTGGTAGGAATCACCTTTCTTGCCAAGTGTCAAAACACAGCCAGTGTAGTCAACACTAAGATGGCAAAACCCAAATTCAGTAATTATTTTAAATGGCTGTAGAACAAAGTAACCAGTAATTGTCTATAAACATGAGTAAAAGTGGAGAAGTAACTTCTTATGCTAGATGATCATACTCAAATAAATGTAAGAAGTAGAAGTTTTTGATGGGAGGTGAAATGCAATGGGAAAGGCAGCTAGGTTCAGGTACCTATGGTGGTGCTGAGAAAGGGGCTTTCTTCTGTTTCTTTTGAAAATGGAAAAACTGACTAGCTTTCTTCTTTCTGCTGTACACATAGATGTATGCAAGTAGAGGTGTCCACACTTGTGTCAATCTAAATAAAGATCCCAGAGGAAAGCAAACAAGTCAACAATATGCTGAAGGCATATAGTACATACCTATTTTGCAGGAGCTATACCACATATGATCAAGTTGTAATTATGCTATGAACTACTGTGATGCTTGAGTTTTATGTATTGTATTTTGTTTTATGTATATGTCATCTATTTTATGTAAAAGCTCATAAGTGGAATTTCTATGGTAATTTTTGCTAGTGCTGAGATGTTAGGATAGACCAGCTTGAGGCAATTTGTCTCTTTTTTTTTTTTTTAAATGAAAGCTCCTTCCTCCTCCCCACACAATGTATAGGCACATTTCCAAAACAATGTACTAATGAATGCACTAATTTACCAGCATGCAGTCGGCAGTGCCAGACTTGAGAACTTGCTATGCACAGATGGAATTTTTTCCCCGCTACAATGAACAGATGAAGTGAGAGACAAGACAGGCTTCTTGGATTTCCCAAGCAATTTCTTTGGTAAGACACAGAAGCCCTTCTTTTGTAGGGGTAGACTGTGCTTTCCTGTCAAACTTCCATGGTTTGGTTCAGAGTAGCCTGTGGTCAAGTCTGTGACTTGCTTTTAGAGTTCACTTTCTGAACATGTGTGGCTTCCTATTGCAGACTTGTGTTAGAAAAACCCAACACTTCTTAAATTGTGGAATGCTTAGGGCTAAAGCCAGCTTGTGGAATTGCTTTGAAATGAGACAGCTTAACGGCTCAGAGCTGGGAGATGGAGTCAGTATTGTGCAACTCCTTGAAGTCGTTGTAGGACTGCTTTAGTCCAAGATATTTAATTTTCCAAGCCAGTGAAATTTACTGCAAGAGTTACAGGTTTCTTGTGCTTCATTTGGCTGCCTCAGTCACATGAAAGTTACTTAATTTTGTAAAGGTGTGAACTGAGAATCTCATGGGATGAAGATACTGGTTTGATGGATGCAGTCGTAATGTCTAACCAGTTTTAGCAGGGTGGGGGCTAAACCAATTAGTAGCCAAGGCAGGAAGAGCCTTTTTCAGAGACGGTGCTGTGTTAAAACAAAGGGATAAACTTTTACATTTGTACACAAGAACTGTGAACTAGTGGAAATCACTTTATTTCATTGCTGCAGTTACTCTGCAGATGTGGTTCACTGGGGTTTTGCAAGCTTCTTTCCAAAATGAATCTGGCTGCTTTAGCTTTTAAAGCATTTTTTTCTTTTGTCTATGAAAACATGTGGTATCAACTCATTTAAAAAAAAAAAAAAAGGAAAAGCTCAACAAAAACCCCTTTACTGCATATTGCCTTTAGCAGTAAATGGTTACCAACTGTATAAACAATGAAAAACTTTATGGAAGTCTCAGTTCGCATGTCTCTGTGTAGCATGTCTTCAAGTCTCTGATTCTGAGTTGACATGAACTGAGACTGTTCTATAGGCATTAGGAAATCTTGGTTGAATTGAAACATTTTCATTTTGTTTTTCCAGGTAATTTTGAAAAGGTTACAACATAATATAGGCAAACCTATATTCTCTGAAACTTGCTCAATGGTTTTGCATTGTGATGGGGGCAGACCTTTGTCCGCACTTGAATCATGTGGTGTCAGGTGTTTTTTGAAAGGCATAGTGTGTTAATCTGAAATCAAATTTTAAGGTTGACATAGCAGATGTGTACACATTTTGAATTCAGTAGGACATGCCATTTTTGGTGCCACAGGGATCTTGGAGGTTCATTAGAACCTCTTTCTTGAAGTTTTTTTAATCTGCAGTGCATGCTTGCTGATTCTTGGGCGTATTTTACCTCGGTGAAGTGAAACAAAAGCAGGGAACAACCATCTTCTCATCTGAGTGCAGCTTGGGTAGGTGGACCAAGTGACACTGATTATAGTGTTGGATCTGCTGGATGGAGCAAAAAGCACAGGTGTTCTCTGGAGTTGTGAGCCAAACAAGAATTTTTCTTGGGTATGAAGTGCTTGTCAAGAGAAGGAAAATATCACTGGCATGCCAAAACCTTTTCCTGGAAGTACTTCATGAAGAGGTTAGTTTTCTGGGATACATCAACCTGCATGCACGTTGTTGTGAAAGATCTGTGCCTTGACTATAGCAGGAGCAGAAAGGTCATGGGAGTGAAGACCTCATTGACAGCACTTTTGGGTTTGGGATTTTTTTGAGTAACCTTATATTTTCATATGGGATAAAAATAAGGAACTGTGTTTTACTGTAAAGTGACTATTTTAATCTTGTCCTATTAAATCCAAATTAATATGTTCTATTTTGACTTTCCATTGATTTGAGCTTAGGCTGTTTGAAGTTGGACAGATATTGGCATAGCTTGTTTCTGCAATTTTATAGAAGTCATTATGGCTGTGAGACAGATGTACTGTTTGCATTGCTAGCTAGCCATCAAAATATTTTTAACAACATTTTCTGTGTATAGTGTACATAATTTAATGAGTAGAGCTTTGATGGTTTTCATATTCTGCATTCAGTGACTTACTGTGTTTGAACTTTGGTGTTTTGTTTTTGTCCCTTATACTGATATCAGGTTTAGGAACTAGGAGATTATTAACCTTGTTTTTTTTTCTGAGACTGATTTAGATTTTTCATTTCTGAATGGCATTGCATGAATTTCTTAACTAGAAATTATTTTCATTTTCTTGCAGTCTCGATGCACACACATAAAGCCTTCTCTTGTGCCATGCATACATTTGGCCATGTAACAACCTCAAGACATTTTGGTTGCTGTTAACTAAATGAAAAAAAGCAGGCAGCTGACTATGTAACGACATCAGAATGCCCATATAAGCCAGGAAAATGTTACAGTCATAACTAAATTCAAAAGATGGTCTCAGAAAATTCTATTCTGATGCAAGAAGCAATCCTTTCACCTAGTAAAGGAAAATGCAACATTGTTGTTTCTTTCTTAAAAAAATCTCTAGTCCTAGTAGGTCTTCCACAATAATGGAAAGAGTTTTGAATATCATGTAGCTTAAATAGAACTGGTTCTCTTTCTTCTGGTTGTGAATACTTACTTTTGTCCAAAGACACAACTGGTTTCATGCTACAAAGTGAATGTAGATGAAATTGAACAAATGGAACCTAATTTGTAAGATGAAATACCATAAATATATTATTTATCTGACTTTCAGTAATTAGTGATAACCGCTGTTGATTATCTGTTGCAAAAGTCCTTCCTGTTTTTGCACCAAGGGAAAGTTTTTTCTGGAGTTCCTTTCCTTTTGGTAGCCTTTCAACTCCTTTTGATGCCTATGTATCAATCCCTTCTTACCATGTTCTCTGTGTGTTTTATGACTGCACATTTATAACTATTTGTTGTGGATATTTGTGCTCAGAAATCGGTCTGGAAAGTTTCACAAACTGCTAATAATGCATGCTAAAGGTGGTTGTGTGAGGAAAGGAATGAAGAACCGCCACTGGGTAGAAGTAAGCCCATGTCTTTCCATCCCTCTTTGTGCAGGGATGCTATTGAGGAAAAATGTATTAGTGGTGTTACATATCTTTTAAAAAGAGTTGTGTCATGGTTACAAATGGAACATTAAATGGAACTTAATAGATGTACAGAGCTTTATCTCTTGTAATCTGTGATTTTAATGACCAAATACTCCCACATGTGCAGTATTGGAAGAGGAAGGGAGAGTGCAAATTGCAAAGTTACTCTGTCCTTAAGGAAGGTGTTATTTGTTTCACAGGGCAAAGAGCAATGGCATGCAGAACTGCTGTGACATGCTGGGGGGCATGTGAAGTGTCTGTATAAAAAATACTGCCAGCTCTGCTTAATAATTTTGTTACTGGAAGGCTCTAGAACCTAGCTGGATTATTGAGCATTATTATTGAGCTTTCTAGTCCTCCATTCTGTTCCTGAGTATAGGAAAGTGTTTTTCTTTCCTATGCTCTTTTTCCTGAGCTGCACCGAACTGTAGCGATTCTGTGGGCCTGATACAACCCTTACAATGCTGTAGTATGCGTTGTGAGGACAGAAACCAGGGAAAACCATGTTATTCCCACAGCAATTTTGCAAATGCACATCAGATGACTGAAGTTTCTTATTTATTTATTTTTAAGCTTCTTTGACAAGGATTTCTAGGTCTTAACATTAACAACTGTTTTGCCAGGTGTCAGTAGAGATTATACATTGTTGAAATTCTCAGTAATTGTTGCTGCTATCTGTGCAGTCGGCTTTCAACTTCTAGTTGGACCTTAATTGCGGAGTGACTTTCAGTAGTAGGAAGGTAGCTTGGGAAATACTAAAGATGGTCTCTATGTGTAGCTTCTCCAGAAGTCCTCTTGGAGGGATGCATGTGTGTGTTGGGTCTACTAATTCAAGCTGGAGGATTCAGTGTTTTCATACTGTGTTTCTTGCTGAGTATGGTATGAAATTTCATTTTTCACTTTTGACTTTCATACAGCTCTCTTGCTTGGCAAGTGAGCTCAAAATATGGCTAGGATTGCCAGCATTTAGTTGGGAAAGGTATTGATTGAAAAATAATATTGGCAAACTTCTCTCTTCAGCTGAATGGTCTGTACCATAGACTAGCACAAGAGCAGACGTGAAGCCCCTTTGGAAAAGGAGTGTGTATGTCTTCAGACAGTCGGCTCCTAGCTAAGAATAAGATGGCTTTGCAGGCAGCAGAAGCCTAAGAAGCTTAAACATGTTGGCTACAAAGGCCAAAGCCAACTATCTAAAATGCTGCAGCCTTCTGTAGGATCTTTGAACCATGACGGTGTGACCCATGGCAGTATGAGTGTCTGTCCAAACGGGGAAGATGGCCTACTAAGTGGTTTTCAGACTTCTGCCACTTGAAAAGCCTGAGGAAAGGATTCCTGATGAAGATATTCGCATAGAAGATGACCTCCATATTTTATCCTTCCTTGATCCGTGCTTGACCTTAAAAAAAAAGTACTCGAACACTAGTCTAGACATAGTGCAGTTTTTTAGTGGTCTCCAGTTTTCCAGAGTCCTTCCTTCTGTTGTCAAAATCCAAACATTCATTCATCTTTCTCTTCAGATAATCATATTTAAATACTCAAACAGAACATAAATATACCAGACTTCTTTTACTCTGTCTCTTCAGCAACTCTACACTGGCTCTGTTATTTGAGTACTGGACATCTGGACTCTGTTTCCCTTCGTGACAGTAAAATCCTTCTAAAAATTCCATGTGTGCCGGAGATCGAGATCCCCAAAATGATAAACAAAGACTATGTTGTCAAATTCCATGACTGCCTCTTTCATTTCTTCATTTTCCATTTTCTTAAGAATACTGAAAAGCTAGACTGACTTCAGTGCATGTTTCTGATGCGCTTAAATTAAGGTCTTTGGCCTCCAAAGAATTCAGATGGTCACTGAAGGTATATTGGACCCTTATGGAAGTCATGCCTAAAGTTGTGCAAGGGAAATGCCTGTGTTGGATCCTCTGTGTTCCATACAACTGGTTCTTCTGTGCATTGTGAGAGAAGAGCAAAGGCAGAGCACTGATTTTTGGTTGTGCTTTCTGACTGTTAGCTCATCAGATCTTTTGCAAAACAAATGTAGTCCTGTGGTTTTCCATAAGATGAAACTGTTTGTTGCCTGGAAGCTTCATCTCATACCCCTGGTAATTGTTTCTGAGTCTGGTGCTGGACAAGCTAGCTAGCAGAGCTGTTCTTCAGACCTACTACTCGTGAATAATGAAGAATGGATTTGGGGTTGATGATTGATGTGGCA